>JACBWW010000028.1:142500-255275 GCA_020086605.1 Lanius collurio
CCCATAATGCATTAAAATGTGTCTCATATCCTCTGTACACAGTGAAATGCTTGCTGAATGCAAAGTGAGGGAGGGCGAATTTCTCCAGGTTCTGTACGTCTGATCTCTCAAAACCTTCAAAATTTATCCTTGATCTCAGCAAACACAGCAGAGCACAATGTTATTTATGCATTCATTTATCTTTTCATCAAGGGCGGCTTATGTGGTCTTTACTGACTTTGGTTTCTCATCATCATCACAGATCAGCATCTGCATTGTGTGCACTTGTAACAGGGATAATGGATCTCACTTACAATACCTACAAACTCAGCTGAGAGCCGTGCAAAGCAAATGGCCATAAATGCACTCATCCTGGCCCAAGTCCTGATGAATAAAAATGAAGATCTTGTCAAATAATAAAGTGACAGGTTAATTTAGAGCACGGAATAGTGTGAACAGGGAGAGCTCTGATTTTCCAATCTGTATGAATGGTGCCACCTATCTGCAGATTAGCAGAAAGACTCATACAGACTAATTCAGAAATCGGGATAAACACATGTGATGTTGCTTAGTTTTGTAAATATCAGAGGAATGGAATTGATGATAAAGGAAAATGTGAGATTAGACACACACAGTTGCTTTCGAACCTAAAAAACAAGATTTCCAACAAAGAACTGCTGTATCAAACAGTAATAAAGAGCCTCAAGCAGTTGTCTGTGCTCATGCCAGTTTTCATGCTTTAATTCTGCTGCCCTGTGGTTCTTAGCTTTGACATTGAGATCTGCACGGCCACCAGAGATAATTATTTCAACCTTCAGGCCATCAGGCGCTCATTTTTGATCATGGATATGTAAGATTTTTTTTTCTTTTTTTTTTTTTTTTTTCTTTTTGCTTCCCAGGCTTGCCAAGTGGATATCAATAGAAGGGTAAAATAAGCAAAAATGGTAAGCGTTCAAAGAGAAATTAAGATGCTGGGCTGTATGCTAGCTTTTCTACTAGTTTTGCAGGCCTTATTATTGTTTAACATTATGCAGGGCACACTGTAAATATTGACAGATATAAGCTGGAATTACCTGAATTTTCCATTAAGGCATTGCTAGAAATTTAAAAATTAGCTATGACTTTGTAAGACTGCTGTTCCAATACCCTCTAATCCTCTAACATTATTTGCACACCATGAATCCACACATTTGATACACTTCTTAAAGTAACTTACAGAAATTACAGTAATTTTTCTCACCTGCACCTAACACAAGTTAAATTAAACACACTATTTCTTTTGTTACTACTACACGGTAAAGTAATTTTTGAAGAATACTAATTTCAAGAGTTGCACTATTAAATCTGAATCTGCATTACAACCTATGTAATGTATCAATTATATATCAAATCTGTGATTAGAATTTGTGAACTGCTGTACACCAGATGTTAAACATACCCACAAAGTACAAAACTGACATGCTATTTAAATAAGACACAAACCCAATTTTATTTGCTCCTAGTATTATCTCCGCATAACATTTTAATAAGTGACATTTATTTTAGATCAATGTATTTTCCACTTGTAGATTAAAATATCTGTGTATTTCTACAATAACCAGCATCAGATACAAAGAAAAAATCTTTAGAAACACTGCTTAATTACACTGTTTATCATTTAAGCCACTTATGTGCTGCTACATTTGTTTTACAGGTGTACAAATCAAAAATTGTGTGCCTAAGTGATCAAACACAACAAAATAGTAGATTGATCTAAAGTATGTGTCAGGCTGCATTATTTGTCTCATATGCAATATTTAAAGAAAAAAACCACCACAAGCAATAGTAGGCTAACTCTATGCAACATTTCTATGAAACAGATTTACAGCTACGAATGTCTCTCCTGAGTGTTATAGTACTTCAAAATAAGTTTGAAACTAAAAAGCTAAACACATACATATTCGAAGAAACAGTATTTTGCCATATGGAAAATTGATAAACCAGAGTGTCTGGTTTTGCACCAGAGTGCAAAAAAAAAAGCCACTGGAAATGTTCCTTCTTAAAAGTCGATGGGGTATTTTTGTCATAAGTATATTTCACTTGGTCTTGCAAGTAGGTCCGCAAAGACAGGACACAGTTTCAAGAGACACCAAACAGCGCTTCTGAAGATGCAGTTTTACATGCAAATACTGGATTGCATGATACTTTTTTCCTTTCTTCTGTATTTTTCTAAGAAAACAAACAAAATGTAACAACTGCACAAAAGAGAAATATGGAGCAGTCTCCTTGGACGCAGGTGCAAACACAGCATATTGTCTGTGCTAACTGTACCTATGTTAATAGAGATATTTGAAAAGACAAAGTACATTTAGAACATCTTTCCTTAACCTATTTTAAATTCAGTTTTTGAAAGTAAAATTTCTTGTATTATTTCAAGAAATACATCAAAGAAAATGAGTTAGCTTTTGGAGATACTATATTTGATGGTTTCTGCAACTGCTCTAGTGTGCATTCATTTTCCTTTATTAAACAGCGGGAATCAAAATTAATGCCACTCCTGGGCAAAGTAAACGTTCATATTTTCAGTTTTGTAAAACATTAATTTCATAAAAGTATGAACTCCCCATATCTGAGCACAAGCTACTTTTCAACTCCAAAAAGCCTGTTAGGCCTCTTGCAGTCCTTGGATTTCACACTGCTTTAGAAATGTCACTGAGAAAGGGTGATCACTGTTCTTTGATAAATGGATATTTTTAAGAGTCTGGTGTACTAGTGAACATCAAGCAGTTCACTCCAGGTTGGGAATGGGCATTCATATGCATTACCTACAAAACAACTAAGAACTATCACTGATGTCTACTAATGGAAGAAATTAGAAAAGCTGAGTTCCCCAAATGCCTTTGCTGCAATAGGAAAACTAAGCCTTAGCTAGTGCTATGTAATAAAATAATAAATCAGAAGAAAAATTCTTTTACACCATTTTGTGTCCTTTCTATTACCAGCAGTCCTGAAAGGCAGGTCTTTATATTAGCAACTGTGACTATGACAAGGTAGCTTGATATCACAGATTTTCAGAGGATGAGGCATATCAATTCGGGTACAGATGCAACCGTGCCCATCCCAAAAGCTTTCCCAGATCTGCTTCTCTTTGCCGCTCTCCTCTTTAGCACAGCCTGCACAGTCCCACGTTTTCTGCTAGTCCAATATGGCATAACCAGCAGTTGCTGCTTTTCACTCCTTTCCAAGTGGGCACTATCCCGAGAAGCACGGATAGTGCTAAAGATGGTTTCCACGTCCTTAGCGCTGGCTCTCCAGAATGATGAGCAGTCAGCGTGGAAAATTCTTCACAGACCTTTGCAAGCAGCATGTTTAAGTAGAGCTGTGAGTATGATGGGAACAGGGAAACTTTTGAATGTTCTGCCCACCAGAAGACAGCTGGCACACAATTACCATTTCTCCTATTCTATAGATGGAAAAATGAAGCTTTAGAGAATTACCCTTACAAGAATTGTATGACCAATGTCTGAACACAACCCAGATTTCCCAACCCTATTCTTTAAGTACCTACTTGGAGAATATGGACAACAGAACAAATAGGAAAGTATAATTGGATTTCACTGTCAATAAATCCAAAAGCCTCCTGCCAACAGGCACACTGGATAAAATCTTTATGGTCCAAAAAGGATCCAGTGGTACTGTGAAAAAATAAGACTCACATACTCTATGATAGAAATTCTGAAGCTCGGTATAGGAAAAAAAAGAAGGGTAACCCTGATCATTCCATGCCACTTGGGAAGGATGGGCAGAAAACTCACAAGCGTTAATGCAGTCACATTTGACTTAAAACTTTTGATATTGAGATATTCAAGCAAACAGCATGGAAATAATGAGCTAAGAGAAAGCAAGGATGTAAGTTCTATGGAAATACGCGTCTTAGTATGCAGCATGAAAGAGCACCCTCTGTTGTTTCTGGTTAACAGAAGCAACTCTCCCGATACCTCAAAACAGTGTTTCAGTTACAGAAAAGATTGAGAGAAATCATCAGTACTGACATACAGATATCTGCAAACACTCTTCAGGGAGTTCAGGCATAGCAGTTTGTTTGGGAAGGATCATTATGTATCCTGAGAGTTACTGGTTTAGGGAAGGAAGAATATGTTGTGCCATAGCAAACTCTAGCTGTCCTGCACTAGAACCTTTTTGATAAAAAAATATTTATTTCTATCTGCAAAATTTAAAAAAAACCCAAAAACCCTCTGACGATCCAAAACTGGTATGCTAGTTGATTTTTATTTATCATTTTTATAAGGCAAGAGGTTCAGACAAGGGCATGCATCATCAATAAATACAGGAGTTGCCAATACTATTTAAATCAAAGTACAAAATATCTGGTGACAGATGAGCCATTCCAATCAGTTAAAAAGATGTGAGATGTGGCTGCATTCTAATGGAAGATATATATATATATATATATCTTGAATATATCAATGGCAACAGCGGAGCTCTTAAGAACATGCAATTTCTGCAACTGGGAATGTGTTTTCCTTATTTAAGAGCTAAAAATATCATATAAATTTCAAGTTTTTGTTAAATTATTTCCTGCAACCATAAATTACTGATTAGCTCAAGGACCTAGAAATTATAGAGATGATGATCCACACGATTTAATTCCAGAGGTATACCAGTGGTTATGTAACAAAATGAAAATAAATTGTGATGTTACAGTGAAAAAAACAAGATTCATCGGGTGCCTTAAGTAGTACTGATGGTACTGCTCAGAGTAGAATATGAACAGAATTTTAAAATGTACTTTCCCTTTAGGGTCCAGACCTTAGTGCCTTTCAAAATTACACCATTAGTGAAGAGAACAAAATGAGAACCTTAGAAACAGATAATAAAGTTTAGATAGATTATAAAGAATAATACACTGCAAAGGTGTAAAGTCTGCATTTTATTTCGGTCTCACTGAAGAAATGTGCTGCTCAGTTCCTGGAAAAACTAGTCTCAATTTGACTAAGCACTGACCTAATGTCAAATCCCCCACGATCATTCTACACAGTTTCCATGAAAAATTGTAAAATTTTCTAAATATGAGAAACCACATTATATATGAATATATATTATTCAGAACCATGCAGCTTAACAGTCAACACTTTTACAACTAAACTTTGCTTTACAGAATGTATGGGGAAGAAAAGTAAAATTGCTAAGAAAAAGAACTCCTCCCTGCAGATTTCTAAGATACTAAAGGAAAGAATTCCTCTAACGTATCTCCTGTTCGTTGAATAAGACCTTTTTCACCAGGGGTAGTACGAATATGTCAATTACAGGATCATTTAACAGTCCTACCTTTAAAGAAGCTGCTTGTGACAGGACCTGACAACGCACAACCTTTCTCCCGGTTGCACAGATTTCTGAATATTGAGGACCAAACTTAAAAGGGACACAGTGGAGTAACTATAATAATAACAATAATAATGGGTTTTCCTTTTACTAGTTACTTTTGCCAGCCAAATATTTCTAGAAAATTCTACCCACCAACAGTATAAAATATATATTTAGTACAGTAAACACTAAAAAACCCAGAAATAAAAATTAGCAAATAGCAACATCTGAATTGTGGTAGCAAGCTTAACATGGCCCCCATGGGGTACTGTAACAGTAAATTACAACAGTCTGTAATGCAAGCTGGGAGCAAGTGTTGATCTTCTGGAGGGTAGAAGGAGACAGGCTGGATTGATGGGCCAAATCCAGTGACAGGAGGTTTAGTAAGACCAAGTACCAGGTCCTGCACTTTGGCCACAACAACCCCCGGCAGTGCTACAGGCTGGGGACAGAGTGGCAGGACAGTGCCCAGGCAGAAAGGGACAGTGGCAGACTGAACAAGAGCCAGCAGTGCAGCCACATGGCCAAGGAGACCAAGGGCATCCTGGCCTGTGTCAGGAATAGTGTGGCCAGCAGGAGCAGGAAGTCAATCTTACCCTGTAGTCAGCACTGGTGAGGCTGCACCTTGAATGCTGTGCCCAGTTCTGGGCCCCTCAATTTAGGAAGGATGAGATGCTGGAGCACGTCCAGAGAAGGACAACAGAGCTGCTGAAGGGTCTGCAGTACAAGTCCTGTGAGGAGCACCTGAGGGAGCTGGGGTTGTTTAGCCTGGAGAAAAGGAGGCTCAGGGGAGACCTTATCACTCTCCACACCTGCCTGAAAGGAGGCTGTAGCCAGGTGAGGGCTGGTCTCTTCTCCCAGGCAACAGCGACAGGACAAGAGGACACGGCCTTAAACTGCACCGTGTGGGGGGGTGGTGGTTAGGCTGGACATTAGGAAGAATTTCTTCACAGAAAGAGCGATGGGGCATTGGAACAGGCTCACTGTGGAGGGGGTGGAGTCACCGTCCCTGGAGGTGTTTAAGAATGGATGTGGCACTCAGTGCCATGGTCTAGCTGACAGGGTGGGGTTAGGTCACAGGTTGGACATGATGATCTTAAAGGGCTTTTTCAATCAAGTTGATCCTGTGATTACCAAACTAGTGGAAAACAACATGTTTTCTGCACTACTATTCATAAAACAAATTTTAAATAATTCTATGCATGCCAGGAAAGGTCCGTCAAAGTACAGCATCTCACAACTGAAACAATTATGACTGCTTAAACAGGAGCTAACATTTCTACCATTTTTTTTATCATGTTGTATCTGACATCCAGCTTTACTAAAACTGCAAGAGACTGGAGAAAAACATATTCCTCCCTTCCCCACCTCTTTTTTCTAATAGGTTTTTTCTGTGGTTTGACATCTCTCTATGCTATGCATAATTCATTTCTCTGACTCCCTTCGTAAATATTCAGGCTCCAATGTAACAGGTATGGAGGCAAATGCATAACTTTATACATAAAACTATGTGCAGAGAAATCACACAGCATTTGAATATTTGCATGATCAGATTCACTGAGATTTTGAAGAGATGGGGAAAAAATCACATTCATTAGAAAACAAACTAGAGAGCCACTAAAATTAGTGAACAGACTGTGCTGTTTTCTATAAACACCTATAAATTTTTTTGTAATTTGCCTGTAGTCCAAGCTGGCAGTCTCCCTTTAATACAGAATAATACAGAAAACTAGCCACTTAGGTGTGCAGCTTCATTAACTTCACAGCTATCTTAGCTACCTGTCCCTTTATCCAAATTACATCTAAAAAAAAGCTGCACCGCGCTTTCATGCATGAGCTTCAGATTCAGTTACTGCATCTTCCAAAATGCCCTAAAGAAATATTGTTCTAGTTGAAAAAATGCCTGTATACTGCATGTTCTCAATCCCTCTGTTGAAATTGTCCCCTTTTACCATCAGCAATATAAATTACAAAGTTATGGGACATGAATTCCTTTTAATTATCTGTCCCTTATTTTTCTGTGGCATTTCACTCTTGTTCCACTTTTACCCCTCCTGCAGCATATTTAAAATCACCTATTTTGCACAGTTAGAATTGGAAGAGGTAATTTGATGTATAAAGACTTTGTCACTGCTGCTATGTTACTACTGCTAGGTTAGCTACTGGCTTGAAAACAGGTGTAAACACGACATACTCCTTTTCTGCCTGCAGGAAACAGTGACTCCAGCTGTGGCACAGCCTCATAGGCTGCAATCTCACTAAACTGTGCACAGAAACAGCTCAAGCTCCGGCATATTGCCACGTCCCCTACCTCACTGTCAATCCACATTCTCCAAATAGAGCCAAGGTATTCAGAGCAGAATCTCAGACCATCTCCAGCAGGCAGCCTCCCTCTGTTTTGGAGAACAAGAGAGGGAGGAAAAAGTTTACCTGCACACATAAGAATCATAGCATGCCATCTGCCCTCAGAGTTAGAGAATGTGCTCTGGCTGCCTTTACTTCAAAATTAAGATACAAACACAGAGACTGCTTTATAAAACATAAACTGTTTGTGTCCTGTCCATGCAGGGAAAAGGAAAGCTTGGACCTGTGTTATTACACCCGAGAGTGGGGTATCTCAGGTGAGGCTTTTCCCTCCACCCCTGTAGCTGCACGTGTTCTTGCCTGCAAGAACAGGAAAGCAGAGGCTAGTCTGCTGCAGCCTAGCTGTCTGGCAGCTGACACAAACTTACCCTGATATTGTACTTTTGAGATACTAGTCAGAAAAACAGAAGCCAAACTGTCATTTACCAAAAAGCTGACTAGCTTTTGCCTCAGTATTTTCTTAAGCATACACAAGACCAGAATGTCCTGTTCCTCCGTATGGCTTCAAGGTCATGGATTCAAAACAGTGTATTGTTACAATCTGGTTTGGAGTTCTGTAACAGTAAGTGAAAGCTCATGGTAACACTGACATGAGCACAGCATGCATAACATTATCAGGCCATGTGGAAAAGATGGGTTGTTCTCCCCCAGAACTGACAACCGACAAAAATCTTAATAGTGGAAAAAAAAATATTTAAATACTGTGCTCCCACTCTGGAAGCTGCTATGGAAATCTAAACACTTTCTTTGCATCCCTTGAGGAAAACTTGTGCATTTTCTGCCATGTGAAACATTCATGGAACTATGTCATCAATGAAGACTTTCAATACCTTCAACAGCACATTTATTATGTGGCTCTATGCTGCTCGTTTGCAATAAAAAAAGGAAATTGAAAAGGAAAAATGAGACAGGGAGAAGATACAAGCAGCATATATTCTTCTTCAGTTTATGTACAAGTTTAATACAATACTCATCTACAATGCAATTTTAATTGTATCAAGAAATACAAATTTTGTTATAAAATAACTTACAGACTGGTAGCTACATTTGAAACTTATAATAATTTTTTGAATCCTTCTTAAAGACACTTTAACTGCAGTTCTTCTGAATATGAACTTTTAGCTTAGCAAGAACATTAGCGTTACCAGATTTGCTATACAACTGTTTTAACAATTTCCTGCTTGGCAATCTTGTATTTCACACCACTAATAATAGGAGAGATTCTCTATTTTTTCTGCTTTACATCACTGTCTTCTTTTACTGGTAAAAATAACTTCTTATTAAAGATAATGTTCTTCCAGAGCCTGCTCTAGCATTAACAGATATCTGTATTTATTTTTGCACAGCTATGTCCTCTTCTTGCCAGGTGCAATTCAACTAAGTAAACAGAGCTAACAAACCACAAACAACACTGACCCACTGCAGAACTGGCCACGTTAAGATAGTTCCCATTAGCAACCAGTACAACCCAATGCTAGGGCCTTGTAGAGCAAAACTCAATGCTGAGGATACAATATCCACCACACTACACAAATTCAAGAGAAGGGAACCTTCTGGGTAGGTTCATACACAAGAAATCCACTTTGCCTACTCTTTGAGCACTCTGAGATGATAGCGAAGGCATGGTAAGGACCACTGGGAGATTTTCTGCTGAACCACACTACTGAACCAGCCTAATGCCAATGAGGTGCACTTACCAGCTCTGCTTCCCTAGCTATAACTCAAATCCCAAAGAACAGATTTCCAAAAACTGATGAGAACCACTGGAATAAATGAAAATGCTGAAGATGATTGCTCCACCTTGTCATGAAGGTCATGGATGATGTTTGCCTTTGGATGCCAAGTGCTCTGCAGTGAAGAAGGGAGACAAAAAGCAAAGTAGAAAACACCCCAAGCTGGACAATGCAAGAACACAAGAGAAGAAAATGGAAGTGCATAAAGTAACCATAGAGGATGGAGGAAAGAATAACAGACAGAGAATGCTAAGTGAGTTTACAAAGAGCACAGCAGAACATGTTTTTTTAAGATCTGGAGATAAAAAACCCCACATTTGTGACCTTTGTGGACTGATTTGTAGCTGATTTTTGTTGTTGTTTTCCAAGAAACACAGCTCAGGATCGTCTGGATTTGATTCTCTTTCAAGTATGAAGAAAACGATTCCGAATGAACACACTACACCTATCAAAACCAGACCCAACATACAAAGATCAGCATTCACACAGAACCTCTGAATCAACAGCACGTCTGATAACATTTTACCTTTACCTCTGTACCAGAGGAGAGCCTCTAAAATCCTAAGTAACATTTTACTACACAATAAAAGAATTTTGTGAATAAGTATACTGAAACTTGCAGAAGGTAGCTGTGATATGTAAGCTCTGGCACTGAGGGAAGTCAGTAGGTCAACAGTAAAAGCAATAGTAATTATGTACAATGGCATTGCAGAAGAATGCTGACAGGTCACTGCATGCTGCTTTCAGCCTCACAAAGACAATGGTCAGCTGAGTGTAGCACCCTGAGGCTTTAATTTTAAAAAAATCAACTAAACTCACTTTTTAGAGAAATCCTACCCTGCTGCCATGCAATCAACAGACAGAATAAACCCACATAATTTACGCTTTCCTGGTACTCCATGAAATTGCAACCATGCCAATGTTTCATCATTTAAGATAATAATTCTAACTTACAGAACTGATAAAAAAAGTTGGAGGTACATTTTAAGGTATAAAACCAAAACAATTCCTGTCTGAATTTATTTACAAACCAACCTATATTACAAAATTAAAACATGAAGAGAAACGCTTTTGCTGATGATACTTAAAATTCCCTGTACTTTATTTTAAAAGATTTACATTTTTCCTTCCTCTATTGTAAACTGAGGTAAGCAGCAAAAACAGATATATAACAATAAATAGTCTTGAAAATTGTAGAGTAGTATTGCATGCTTTGAATTTCTGATTAATTATGTATAGAAATATCAAAGAACACTTTATGTGCAAGGAAGCTTACAATCTAAGCATAGAGGCACTCAGTATGAGTGATGAGAAAAGATGCCTTAAAAGTCCTTTAGCATGGGTATTCTTCATTTTGGAGATCTTTAGCAGCTGGCAAGTATTTGCTGGAAGATAACCCTTTGTGAAGGATGGACATCAGCTGCTTTGCAACTTGTGTTCTGTGATAGAGACCGAGCTTTGAGGAAATGAAGTCAGGAAGAACTTACTTAGAGAAGCACCATTTCTGACTCAGTTCAGGTCAGGTATCTCAGCACCAGCAAGGACCCATACTACTCACAAATCTGTGGTGAACCATTTTCAACATGACCTGAAGCTTCCACATGAGGGAGAAGTACATGGGATATTAGAATCACAAATAAAATGTGGAGTAGATTTATGAAAAATAACAAACAAATAAATAAATACCAAGGACACAGGAAAAAAAATTCCTCAGCTGAATTTCAATAGAGACATCTTATAATACCATACTGTAAAAAATAAATTTGTTGACAAACTCATGAGTTACCACTGTTACAAACTGAAAGAGATTAATGGTCATGTTAACAGACTCAAAGATGTAAAATCCTGAATTGGCCATAGATGTAAATGCCGAAGAGAAAAGACAAATAGTACAACAGAATCTACAGGGCTTTCAGATTCAGATCTCTATGAAGAAAAAGGTTAAAAAAAAAAAAAGTATTATCATTATAAAAATGACACTGAATGAAATAGAGAAAATAGTTCAAAGACCATACATTTAATAGGAGAAACCAATGTAAAAGGCAGTAAGTGACCTTGAGATTATATCACTTGCTAAACTTATATTAAGTTTGCTCAATGATAGCATACATTTGCAGAATAACAATAGTAGAAGTGAGAAATAAGAAAAGCTTGGGAAATCACAGATTATGGGCCTTTCTTATACTCAGGTCTACAATCTTCCCTATCATTTTTAATATCATTTCAATAAGATACTGAAATAACAGAGGGTTAGAAGAAAAACACACATAAAAAAATTAAATGCTGAATGCCAGCATAATTTAGCCTCAGCTATGACACTAGTAAGAAAGTAACCAATCTGGGAAGCTTGTAAAAGCTAAGTAAATAGCAAGAAAAAGAAATATTGGAATGACAGGAAAATATGCCTACGAATAATAGTCAGATTAAATGAAAAAAAGAGAAAATGCATGCCGCATATCAGGAAAATCTTTCTGACATTGGAATTGTGGAATGATTTCTCAACAAACTAGAAGAAACACTTGGTGGCATAATGAAGGGAACAATGCTGGACTAGCAGGAAGGCAGACCAAAAGATCTAAAATGTATTTTCTCCATCTAATTCTAACGGACTATTAAAGGAGACAATCAATAGCCAGGGAGGTAAGTTATTTTGATAAGCTCCATGGTTTTCATTCTTTCAGAGCAAAGACTATGGTTGAAGTTGGGAGGGAAAAAAAAAGGAAACACCAAGCTGTGTGCTTTCTTACAGTTACTGTTTCCCATTGTGGATGTTACCATTATCTTTACATATGAAGAGAGATTGAAATGATCTAGAGAGATCCCCCATACTACAACACTGTGATAAAGAAGAACTTAAAAGAAAGACTACACGGTCTGGCACCAAATTAAATGGGGAAGAACAGAGCCATATTTCCTGGGGGAAAGAGACAGATTATGAGGTTAGTCACACTATTAGTGAGGCCAATAATGCCACTTAAAAGAAAAGTAAGTGTGATATATAACTAAATTTTTCATAGCATTTCAGTTTGGCAGAGAGGCATACTGCTGTACTGAAGTTATAGAGCAACTGCACAATTCCATCAGGTAAAAGCAACGAAGAAGGAATTCAGCTATTTGCACAGCTTTTTTTCAACAATTCAGCAAAACATTCAAACAATAGATGAAATTTAAGTCTAAAATGTAACTGTTGTAATTAAAATAAGCAAAACCAGTATTTGATACTTATTCTGAAGTACGATAAAATAGCAGAATATACTTATATTTGAATATTGTAATACTCACATTATATTCCACTCATTTTTACCCACAGTCAGAGCCCTAACAATTTAGACTGAATGGCTTGGGAAACAGCAGGGTTTTTTTATTGCAGATGTTCTTAGTGCAGTTAATATAATCAGCTGCTTCAGGAACAGCATTAAGATGCATGAGCTACTGGTAAGTAGTTTAGAAATAGACTGGCTTAAAATATTGCCTAGTGAAAGATACAGGAAAACAAGTATGGTCAAATGGCTTATGCACAGAACTATTAAAAAAAATCCTCCTAAATTGTAAACCAGCTGTGCTACTGAATTAGCATCTGTATTTTCATCAGGTTGCAAGCCTGTTGTGTTTCAATAGCTGTAGCTGTGAAAGGAGAATACATAACATTTATCTGTTCAGTTCATGAAGATTCGACTGGAAACCCTTTGGGCCAGGTAATGGGTCTCTCATCCTACTCTTCTGAAGACTGAGCAAGTGACAACACAAAAAAAATTTACTATTTACAATGCTGCAAGACAAAAAAAAATATTTGGGCAATACATAAAGTTCTAGTTACATGTCTAACATCTAACACTAATGCAATACTAATGTACTTAACACCAATTTTATTTATTGTTTCCATTCCAAATTAGTAAACCAGAAATTAATAAAGGAACATATTAACTTCCTGAACTCTTATAAATGCTTTATAAGGGTTAAGTAAGTTCTATGCAGACTAATAAAGAGCATCAATTTCAAGACATGAATATTATGTAAGCAGACAGGCTCAAGAAAGTAGTTTCTTAAAAACCAGCAATGAAATGAGTTTCAAGGGGAAGAGAGGGCAGGGTGGGGCAGGGAAAAGGAGAAAGGACATTTTCCCTTGTGAACTGGGAAGCTGTTTCACAATGCACCTCAGGCAGGATGAATTTTGCTGTATGTCTGCATATACAAGTACTCTTAAAATGGTGACATGTATCACTGCCGTACAGAGGCTTTAGGCCACCTTGTCGTGCAAGGAAAGGAAAGATCCCTCTCCTGAGTCCTTGCATAGTTCAACACTTCTTTTGGAGAGGCACAGGAGAAGGGTTGTTTTGTGGACTGCCATCCTTTTAGTGCCTTGAAGAACCACAGTTGTAGCATGCAATTTCTCTACTTCAGGCACAGATTAGTACAGATTCCATCATAATGGGCAACGTCCTCTGGGCAATGCCGGTACCATTCAAACAATTACTTGCTAGCCCAACTTGGCATCAGAAGCTGCCCTCCTATCACAGGCACAACATTTCACAGAAGTCTGCAGCTTGCTTTTCTTCATGCTTCGCAGACTTCCCAGTTTGGTGTGCTTCTGAAGAAAGCCAAAGACAATGCATATTGGTGTATGCCTTAATGTTTGGATGAAAAGGTTCACCTTCAAACTCATAACAGATGGAGACAATGCATAACCCACTACATTTAAAGACTCTCTCATTAGGCAACTTAGCCTTCCAATAATCAAACTAAACTCTCAGAGAGCTGGGAAAGGTATGAAGGGTTGGCTCTTTCCTAGGTAACAGTGCTAGAGTCCAGGAACAAGGTCAACAATAAAAGGAGCTTTGGAAAGAATACCAGTAAGTTAACTAACTGATTCAGATAAAACTCTGAGCTCATCCTTGAGATCAACTTAGGCTGCCAAGCATCAAGAATGGAAAATGCTTTATGTTTACTGTGTTTAGCTACCATTTCCAAGAACCTCCAGAAACTCACAAGAACAATCCCTGTTTTGATGGAATGCTTGGATGAAGTGTACAGAAGACATCAGCTATCAACCAACACAGAAAGTTTGGCAAATTATGTCTGATCCATGCACACCTAGCAAATGCAGACACACATACACCACTAATACTGGGTTCAGGCCCCTGTCAATAACTGAAGATAGAAAAGCCTGTCTTTTGGCAGGTAGGAGCTGATCGAAATTCCTATGAGCACTCTGATCTGATGTGCTGTTAGAAAATACTTCTTTGCTCATAAGGAATTCCAACCGACAGGAAAAGGGTAGTCCACACAAAGGCAAACTGACAAATATGCTCTTTGTTAGTACACATACTATCATTGGCATCCTCAATTTTGTAAATATTCCCATGGATATGGCAGTATCGAAAAGTGGTACCCTGAAGAAGCAGGGAAACTTCTTGGATACTTCATATGTGGTTAGAAATATCCAGATGTTAAATCCAAACTGAAGAAATAGCTGAGTATCTGGAATGGTGGAGGCAACAAATATGGTAATCTCAATGGGCTAGAATATTGTTGAATTCATGCCTAGAATACAATGAAGACTTGTGTGTTTGTTCTTTGGAAAACATCTTCCCCTTAATTATGAAGACAACTTGTCTAAAGAGTCTAAACAAAGCAATAAGGCCTTGTTAAAGGCTCTCACGAGAACTGTCCTTTAGAGGAACATGGAAAAGAGGTGACTAAGGATAAAAAGTGGATTTACACAGTGTAACAATGGATAATGCATGTTATACTCCATCAAATAAATGGGGCAAGGTGCCTTTAAAGACTGTTCCTTTTCGCCAGAAATCTCATGAAAAAGCATGCATGGGTAGCCCAGGAGGAAGAAAGCTGGTGACTTTTGTTGTACTTTGGCTTTTTTGAAGCAATTTACCTGGACAGATGATAACATTCTCTACTTTAGCAGAGTTCTTACTTTTTGATCAAGTGTCTACAGGTACCCTTTAACTTATATCAGAAACAAGCCTTTGTAATCCCTGGTCCTCAAAGCCTGATCGTGGCATCATGGGGATGTCATTGAGTCATATGTACAACCAGCTAGCAACCACTCATCTGAAAGTGGTGATATCCCTTGCCATTTCTACAGCCCCCTTTGCTGCCAACCGTCCCCTTTTATTTCCTAGAGTTTCTCCTTGATGCCACAAAAAATCCAGCAGCAAAGTTCCCCTAGTCCTAGACTAAAGAAGGAGAATTTGGTAGAGAAATTACCTTAGAAAAGGAAAGGAATACAATCTCTTTTGAAAGTATGTCCAGCTCTGCATGATTCGTGCAATTTAGATATTGTTGAGTGTAAGCTCAATAATGGAATATAAATTCTGATACACATATAGATACATCTGAACTACACAGAGAAATTATGTGGCTCAATATATTTATCCAACTGTGTTTGTCTTTTATTTTTGGCACTTCAGTTATGGATTTGAGCTTTACAGGACTACATCTTCTCAAAAAAAGACACATTTCAAATTTTACTAATAAACTTAGAGGAAAATCCCTGTAACTACATTATTATTGCAGTCTGAGATAAACCATAATGCGCAGTTAAGAAATGACAGAAGATAAAAACTGTTGTACTTGCTGCTTGTCTAGGCAGAAATCCCACCATCTTTATCTCTTTAAAAAGACGCATTTCATGTAAAAAGACACATATCTCTTTAATAAAGCAAAGATGTTATTATAAGTAAGCTCTTGTCAACAAAGCTTATCAATTATGTGATATAAACCTTAAATGTAGCAGTAGTTTATCAATTATGTGATATAAACTTTAAATGTAGTAGTAACTATTCCAAAAGGAATACAAAAGCCACATCAAAATAAAAAAGACTAAGACTCACAAACCTAAGGGAATTATTTCCAACTGGACATGGAATATGGAATTATCCTTTTACAAAACTCACCACATTTTACCTAGGTAATATGGCCCAAATGGCAAAGTACAGTCCTGAAGTAATACACTGTTCAAAGATCCTTATCAGCTGCAAAGCCAAAGCTGGAACAGGGCCATATCAGCTGCAGAGACAACATAGAACAGAGTGAAGAGTGGAAAGGACAGATTGCAATGTCTCCCCATTCTATTGCTGCTATTGCAAAATGCCAGCCTCTGAACTATCATCCTGTTTGTTACATGAATGTCAGCTTATTATTCAAATGGAACTATGGCATACTAGTATGAAAAAGACTGATACAGAAAAAAAAAATAGAGATTCTGCTGCAGACTTTCTATCTGTTTAGGAAGGTTAATTTTTGAACAATTCAAGGTTCACCTTGCATTTGAGATTTATAGTATTATACAAAGATAGGAGAACACAAATAGTACCATTTGTTTAAAAAAAAAAATCTCAGAAGAACACAGCATAAATCCTTAACTTTCATTTAGAGACTGAGAAGATTCCAAATAAAAATGCACATGGCCCCAAACCCCAATTCCCACCCCAGTGTCAATGAAAACTCAGCATCTCTAATGTGTGTTTTGATTTTTTCCCTAAATGAGGAAGAATGATGTAAATGGTAACATCTAGACTCATCATCTGTACACCAAAGCTCCCATTCAGTTGAACATATGCTGAAATTTAAGCATATTGAAACAAAGCCTGAGTCTCAGCCAAACTGAATTCAAAATTGCTTAGCTATTAAGACCACAACTTCAAGGCATGCAAGCCCATGATAAAATTGAACCATTTTTTTTCCATTGCTACAAAAACACGTGTAAAAATATCACCATAAAAATAGATGTTAGAATGGTGGTTTGCATCATTAGATCTTCTAGGAGTTTTACAAATAGAAGAGGTAACTCTCCCTCTGTAACAAGGAGATGGGTACTGTGCCCTCAAATCACCCAGAGAGCCATCAGGGGAGGCATGAACAGAATAGTTTTCTGAATCTCAATCCGGTCACACTGCAATGACTTGGGACGCATTTTAATATACATAAAGCTGCTTTGGTAAACACAGGTCTTTGTTCCAAAAGTAAAGCTAGAAAGGTAGAGCTAATGCTGGTCAGAAATGTTGTATGGAGACGCTTTTGCTTCACAAATTGTTTTCAAAGAGTAAATATAGAGGCTAATGTATCTTAGTGAGGCAGAAGGTTAGTTCCTTTAAGAAAGGAGTCCCCCACAGGTCCCAAACACCCCTTTAAAACAAACATAGTGCACTGCTTTAGGCAGATGCAAGATTTAGCTCAACTAACTAAAAAGATTTTAAAGTGAAATTTAACAATAACAATTTATTTAGATTTTTTTAGCTACCTGCACATGAGCAATTTTCTTCTCAGTAATACTACACAGTTTTTTTTTAGCTTTGAGAAAGACATACTACTAGGCTGAAAAGCAAACTACACCTGATATTCCCCAATTCATTGCCTAATATGTGATGCCTATATATATTTTGATACTTGGCTGTTTTTGCCACAGCAACCACTAAGAGGTCAAGTTTAAAATCTCTGTTGACAACAGGAAAAGTGCCAGCAAAACCTCAACTCTGGCCATGAGAGCAGACTTCAGGCTGCTCAGGGAATTAGTAGGATCCCCTGGGAAAAAGTTTTTGCAGGTGCTGGGGTCCATCAGTGCCAGTAACTTTTTAAACATCACCACCAAAGGGTACCGAGCAGCAATTCCTGAATGTTGGAAGTCAAGCCAGTGCGGCAGAAGGCTGGATTGCCTGAACAGGAATCTTCTCTTGGAAAAAAGGCAAAAACTGAAGATGAAAGCCCAGTGGAAGGAAGGTCAGATGACATGGGACTACAGAGACACTGCTGCCATGGGAGGGATGAAATTTGTGGAGCCAAAACTCAACTGGAGTTGAAGCCAGCCAGAACTGGCTGGTACAATAAAAAGAGGTTTTTAAAATATATTAGTGGAGAAATTACTTCAGCCCATTACAGGATGAGAATGGCCACCTCACACACAGGGACAGAGACAAGGCAGAGGTGTTCAATGCATTCCTTGCCTCTGTCTTCAGATGATGAACCACAAAGGTCTCAGTGTCCTGAGCTGGAGGACCATTACCGCAAGAATGATCAGCTCCCAGTTGAGCCTGAGAGTGTGTGGGATCTGCTGCTCCAGCTGGATCCTTATTTATCTACAGTACCCTATGGGATTAATCCAAGAATCCTCAGAGAGCTGGCTGATGTCATAGCAAAATCACCCAATGATGTTGGCGTGGTCTTGGGAATCTGGAGATGTCCTAGCTGGTAAGCTGGTAAAAATTGTCCCAATTCCAAGAAGGGGAAGAAAGACCCCAAAAATTGCAGGCCTGTCAGTGTCACCTCAGTGCCTGGTAAAGTTATGGAGAAAAACCCCTGAAAGACAACGCAGTGCTCAGTCACAGCCAGCACGGCTTCATGAGTGGAAAGGCTGCTCATCAAACCTGACTTCCTCCTATGACAAGGGAACCCACACAGCTGATCAGGGGAAGTCAGTTGGTGCAATCTTTGTGAATTGCAGTAAAGCTTTGGATGCTCTCCCTCATAGCACCCTTATGGAAAAATGTGCAGCACACAGCTGGATAAACAGTGAGCAACTGGCTCACGGGTCAGGCATGAAGGGTTAAAGTGAATGGGGTGACATCAGCCTGGGGACCTGTCACCAGTGGGCTTCCACAGGGCTCCATCTTAGCCCTGTGCTCTTCAACATCTCCATAAATGCCCTGGATATAGAACTGGAAGGGATACCAAGCAAGTTCCCAGATACGAATCTGGGAGGAGCTGCTGACTCCCTTGAAAGCAGAGACAACCTGCAGAGAAACCTCAACAAATTAGACTGGGCAATCACCAACCATAATGAGGTTTAACAAGGGAAAGAGCCAGTTCTGCACCTGGGATGGAGGAACTCTGGATAGATGGCCAGCCTGAGGAATGAGATGCTGGAGAGCAGCACCATGAAAAGGGACCTGGGGGTCCTGGTCAGTGGCAAGTTGAATATGAGTCAGCAGTGCCCTGGCAGCCAGGAGGGCCAAGCATGTCCTGGGGGGCATCAGGGACAGCATCACCAGCTGGGAGAGGGAGGGGATTGTCCTGCTCTGCTCAGAGCTGGGGCAGCCTCATCTCGAGTGCTGGGGGCAGTTTGGGTGCCACGATATAAAAAAGATGTAAAACTATTAGAGACCATCCAAAGGAGAATAATGAAGATGGTGAAGGGCCTTGAGGAGAAGCTGTATGAGGAGTGGATGAGGTCCAGCCTAGAGAAGAGGAGACAGACTCATCACAGTCTGGAACTTCTTCGTGTGGGGAGGAGGAGCAGACACTGATCCCTTTTCTCTGGAGCCCAGTGGCAGTACCCAAGGGAATGGCCTGAAGTTGTGCCAGGAGGTTTAGGCTGGATATTAGGAAAAGGTTTTTTACCCAGAAGGTGATTGGGCACTGGAACAGGCTCCCCAGGGAAGTGGTCACAGGACCAAGCCTGACAGAGTTCAGAGAGCATTTGGACAATGCTCTCAGCACATGGTGTGTAACTCTTGGAGATGGTGCTGTGCAGGGGCAGGGGTTGGATTTGATAATTCTTGTGGGTTCCTTCCAACTCTGCATATTCTACAATTCTGTGAAAAATGGCTTTCCTATAAAGAGATCCTTACTATCTATCTGCTGCCCTTTTTGAAGTTTGTGAGATTTCAGGAAGCAATGTATTTTCATTTAGGTACCTTATGTGGATTTGGTGTCTAAGTTTACCACATGCATCTGAAAATGCTAATGTAATTGCATAGGACAATTTGCCTAAAAAAAATTTCCATCAGGTATATTCTGCATTTATTCCACTCATTAAAATTATAATTCAAGTCACATATAATTAAAAGCACATATGTGCACAATTGGCAAAACTCCACAGTACTTATTTATAAATAATTCGTTTCAAAAGTAGAATTTGGAAAAATAATAACACTTAAGATCACTAAATTATTTTAGATGTTCACTGTGTCTGAGCCACGCACTTTTAGAAGAGCTTACAAAAGGCAGCTACAACCCCACTACAAAACAGAAAATTTCAGAAAACTCCGGCGACCTCCTGGCAAAAGCAGTCCTTTTAACGTGATGCATCTCCTCTGCTGTTTGATCCAGCTCTCCTTTCCCAGCACCATCGCCAACCAGGACTGCCACCTGCTGACCACCTTCTTGCTAGGTCTTAAACTGCAGCAGTAATTAATTAGCACAGGGGGTGGCAGACAGATTAGATGGACTGAAAATATCCACTTTGGAAACAAGGTATAAGGTTTCTGTTCAAAGAAGAAAATGTTCATAACATATTTTAAAGAAAAGCGAACATTCAGAACTTTAATTTGTCCCAATGCATCATGCCTGAATAATGGCTCTACTATTACTGAGCAATATTGCCAATTTATCTGTAAATAACTCTAAGATATAAACCTAATTTGAGGAAATTTATATATTCAGGAAAAAAGTAATCTGCCTTACAGGAAAAAAGTAATCCCCCTAAGAGTAAAATCTTTTTTTAATCACTAAAATAATCCACAAATTAAAATATCCAATAAATGCACCCTCAAAAGACTTTTTGTTATTTTACCAAATTACTGATAACTTGCATTTAAAAAAAAAATCTGCTTTGTAGAAATGGAAATAAAACATTTCAGCCTCATATTTAGAAATAATGCATACAAGACTTCACTAATAAATTTGAACTATACATTACCAATATCATAACAAACACAAAGGTAAATAAAAAAAAACATTATAAAAATGAATTATTGAAGTGTATTCTGAAATATATACATGCTCTCCATTTTCAAGTTACTCTTTATTACTCAGTCTCTGGTAACATATATTTCCCTTAGGGATTGATTATGTAAATCTGTAATGTATAAAAAAATGTATGAAACACAGCTGAAACAAAAGACTAGAAATCAGACTCAACTTTAATATAACTAGAAGTAAGTTGTACCAACCAACTTTCTTCAGCATGTAATTACGTGACAATAGCAAAACCTACAAATGTAATTTTTGAAACTGTCTGTACTTTAAGAGTCTTAAAAAAAAATTGTAAATTGAAAGAACAAACAAGTTCTCCTCCAATGAGCCATTCTGTGGGTCAGTACTTCAGAAAGACATATTTCATGGTAACAGATATAGGTCCTGATATTCTTATTGGAGCCACAGTAATCGCATACATCTTAATATTTAATACGCTGACAATCGTGACAAATCTTTGCTCCTATAACACATAAAATTTTTGAAGACAATGGTCTCAGCATTCAACTAAGTAAAAATAACAACACGGTATCTTGCAGCCCATGTTCTTACCAAAATTCTCTGTAGTTTTAACACTGCAGAAATACACATCAACCAAGTATTCCTAAAGTATGTTTCCACCTTTCACACATCTAGAACTTGATACATATGCTAATGTTGCTCTGCACCATGAATAAACACATTCAAAAAGACTCATCAAAAGTTAATACATCTGCTATTTGATTATTTTCTGTGCACTGAAGTGCATCGATTTTCAACTCTTTAGCACCATTTAGGTTCTCTACAGCCTGAAAATAATTTTTATATGGGATGGAAGCAGGGACCTGCTGCCAGAGGTGATACAAAGAACAAAAAATGAGTTCTTTCCCTTAAAAGATTTTTATCTCCTTTATAGGGCGTTTAGAGGCAAGAACTTACTCAGTAAGTTGCTATCACTATTTCTTATACTGGAGGAAAGGTTGCTTGAAGTATTAATCTGATGATCTGGGGAGTTAAATCCAAGAGCTTATACACACAATGCAGGAAGTAGGTTATTTTTCTTTTATACCTCAAATAGAAAGCAAACTCTGTTTATCTTGAGAGATCTAAGAGATTTTCTTATCTGGAATTTCTACTCTGTACCTTATGTGTTTTGATATATCTTGTACAAAAATACTTCCCAGCATCAATGTGATATCAAATGAAGCAACTTCAGAACACATATAAACCAATGATTTCAACTCCTCATCAGATTAGTGTTTTGTCTTTCTAGGGAAGATCTCTCATTGTTTCAATAAATATGACATACCTCGAAGTGGATTATATAAACAAAGAAAGAGATAGCAATGCACTAGCCACTCTAATACATGTGGACTCTGCTGCAATTCTCCTTTTCACTGAAAAGGCAGTATGAAATTACAAGTGGGAGATCTGAAAAATTATTATCTCATTTTCTGCTGCTGAGAATTTGTTATGATCCCTGTGAAGCAATGTGCCTCAGCCTCGTGATTTACACATTTGGCTGTAGCACTGGTGCTCCCCCATCAACACAGTTTCCATACTCCCATTTCACTGTTCTTCCCTACCACTGATCCTGCCTGGTATGCATTTGACTTTGACTACCCTGGGTGGTCTCCTGTCAGATCTCAGTGATCAGTGTCTCTCTCCACTGGTTGCCTTCTGGGGAGACTCCTATCAACTGTGCTCTTACATGCATCTGACAACTTTATTAGCTGACTCTGATAGCGCTTCAGAACATCTTCACGGTGCACACACCCTTCCTCAAACAATCCCACCTTTGTAGTTGACTTAGAACAAACAATTCTATGAACACTTCAGCTTTTATACTCAATAATAAGGTTGAAATGAAGAGAAATTTCACATTATGTGCAAGCCAGGGGTTAGTTTTCATGTTTGGGCTCAAAAAATCAATCCCGGATTGATTTTTGTGTATATATTGTTATTGTCAGAGGATTAATTGATGAATTTTTCATTTGATGAGTCAGGTGAAATGGACTCCAAGACACACAGTGAGGAGAATTTTAATTTATTCTACTTGGAGCGGTGCAGCAACACTATCCATTGCAATATTTTGTTAGAGTTTTCCTGTTAAAAAACAATGTTTAGAGTACCTTTGAGTGCAAAGCTGAATTTCTTTGTATATGCACACTCCACACTGAAACTTGCCTAAGTTAGAAGTTTCTGAATGGGTATTAATTTGGTGGGAGTTTTGTTGGTTTTTTGTTCCTTATTTTTGTTGTAGTTTTTGTTGCTATTGTTTGTTTTTTGAGAGCACCCTTTGATTTTAAATGTTCGGCATAGATTTTCATATTTCTATCATTAAAACATATTTGAAATTGAGACTTTGGAAAATACAAGCCTAGATTAACACAAGAAATCTCAATTCAATAGAAAGTATAACCTCATGCTTCACTTATGCTGCTCTAGAACTTTTTTTACCATGGCTTTCAAATGAAAAAACTCACACCTTCACATTTAAGTTTACCTTTTTCTGTTCTAAACTTGACATTAGAAGTTGATATTTTAATCTCTGATACACTGCAGTGTCTTGGTGTGAAAACACATGAATGATGAGATGGTTTAAGTCAGCGTTCCTCTAGGTTATCTGCTGAACACAACAGACCGTAAGTGCTGTGTGCAAGTAAAAAATACAGTCTCTATTTGTAAGTTGATGCCATTAAACCCCCCCGGTGCTGCTTGGCTCCATATGAAATACTGGTTTTGAATCAGCAGAAGGGTTTACTGCTTGCTCTGACTTTCAGATGAGTCTGCAAGGCTTTACTCAATACCGTGGCATGTCTGAAGTATAGGAGATGTGAATATATTTTCCCAGGCCAGAAAAGGAGGCAAAGAGATGGCCCATGAAGTGCCATAATCCAACATAAACCTCCTCCAAAGTTCAGGTAGGTTTGCCGGAGCATTAGAAAGCAATCTGGTGCAGGACACGCTGCAATCACTGACAAACACCAGTAAGATAAGGGTGTTCAGTTACACCCATGGACAAAAGGATAACCAGAAACAAGGATCATCTCACAGCTAAGAGAAAGAGCACATAAATATACTGATCTTTTCCAGTCACAAATTCTTCTGGACTGTGTTCTTCCAGCACCCATCTACAGAAAGACCCATATACTAGAGGGAGAGCAAATAGCAATTCTTAATTGCTGTTTAACATGGGCATTTCAGCAACACTTGGGAAGCCCCACAAGAATCAACAGTGCTCCTTACATAGTGCTGTAGAAACACACCAGAAGTTCTGTATCCTAAGAAATCAACATCCAAATTTGTACTGAGATCCACAGAGAAAATTATCACTAAATGAGACAAAATAAGAATGATCAAGGCAAACAAAGGAACAAAAGAAAGAGTGATTAAAGACAAATGAGATGCTCTAAGCTGAGAGCTGGTCTGCAAGTCACTATATCCACTCACCATGATATCTAAAAACTCGTGGCAGTTAGAGGAACTCCCAGGTAACTAGAAAAGGAGAATCACTGTACCCATCATTAAAAAGGGTAGAAAGATCAATCCTGGAACTCCCAACTGGTTATCCTGTGCCTGGGAAAATCATGGAACAGATGCTCCTTGGAGCTCTGCTAAGGTACATGGAGGACAAAGAGGAGATTGGAGAGAGCTAGCACAGCTTCTCCAAGGGAAAATCCCATTTGACCCAACTAGTGGCCTTCTAGGATGGAGTGACTACATCAGTGTACAAGGGAAGAGGTACAGATGTAATTTATTTGGACTTCTGTAAAACCTTTGACACAGTCCCCCAAGAATATTCTTTTTTCTAAACTGTAGAGAGACAGATTTGATGAGAGAAGACGGATAAGATGGTTGGACAGTCACATCCGGAGGGACAAAATCAATGGCTCAGAGTCTTGATGGACATCCGTGACAAGCGGTGTCTTTCAGGGGTCTGTGTTGGGACCAGTCTTGTTTAATGCTTTTATTAAGGGCATAGACAAAAATTATCAAATGCACCTTCACCAAATTTGCAGATGACACCAAGCTAAGGGGTGCAGTTGACACTCCTGAAGGACAAGATGCCATTCAGAGGGACTCAGACAAGCTCAGGAAGTAGGCCCCTAGTAATCTCATTAGGTACTGTCCTTTTGAAGCCCCCCCCTCACTGCACTGTAACAGGTTATTTTACCTTTCTCATATATCTCCTGATTACAACAAATTTCAGTAATATGTCCACCTAAGTATGAAAATTACTTCAAGTAGTATTTCACAATCAAGTGCTGTGTATATTAAGTGATCAGATGTATGTATACAGTCAAGATACATTTCTATTGTGGGATTCTCTCCATTATTTCCCCCTACAATAATAATGCAGGTAATTTTCCAATGAGAAACACGTATTTATAAAGCCACTGATGTATCTATGCAGATCTCAGCATCTTACTAAGTAAATCCTTACAAAAACTGGACGCCCATTTTCTGGACAGAGGTACACTTCATGTATTTTTAAGGGGGTCTAATAATTACTTTTACTTTTTTATTGGTTTTTGGCTTGTTTTTCAGCTTTTACAGCTTTTCAGTTGTTATTATGTCTATAATAGTGCATATTAAAAAAAAAAAAGAGGAAATGAACGCAGAAAAAAACCCAGATACGTAAGATGGATATCAAATGTATTTTGTCCATGGGAAGTTTTTACACAGTGAGGTGTGTGCTGATGGAGACCTACAACTGCTGTCTGAAAAGAACTGCACAACATTCTCAACTGCTATTTCAGATCTGAAATGATCACAAAGAGGCAGAATTAAGACAATTCAGTCTTCACAATCATTCAACCCTTTGTCTCTGTAATAAAACTGTTACCAAGAGAGTTATCCAGGGAAGCCCAGCCCCCTGATCCTTTTACAGTCAATGATGGAAGAAGTGAGTATCTGGAAGGTGATTCTGATTGGGTAGCTATTCTGAAGAGCCTCAGTCTCCCAACAGAAGCCGTGCAGAGGTCAAAACTGATGCAATTTCTGTTCCTATTCCTGGCCATGCTCTCCTTTGTGCCTGCTTTAGCATCCATCATGCATGAACATCACCTGATACGATGCAAGTGCCTGAGAAGAAGGTACTGCCAGAGTGAGGGAGAAGAGAGCTGGTATCTCTTCATCTGTGCCATCACAAGTTGCTAATTTGAAATGCAAGCAGAAACGTGAGCCTGTGGTCTCAGATAAACCTTAAGTAAATCTTCGAAGGATAATCTGGATATCTCTCACTGCATCCACTGATAGTGCAGATTTCTGGGATCAGTCCTTAATTGTGTGTGTTAAATATTAAGCAATGCATTTATATGGATAACATGAGGAACACTACAAACAAAATCAATGGTGATTCAGTTCCTAAAACTAGCAGCTGTAAAATATTAATAAAAATCCCTTCAGAAATACACATTTCTACCTCATGTAAGCATCTCTAGAATTTAGTTTTCTACACCAGACATTTTGTAATTATTTTTCACTATTAAATGAATACTGCTGAGAAGTACTCAAAAGTAGGACAAATATTACTGTACTTCTCACAAAAGAGAACTGAAGCAATTGAAAATATGCTTTGTCAAAAATGTCACTGAACTTTCCATACATAATACAAATACTAGCAGTGAAGTTGCAACCTGATAAAACTGAGATTTTAAATGAAAGTACTACCCTGCTACTTATAAATCAAAAGAAAGCGACTTCTTGAAGTTAAGCTGCTTGTTATATAAAATTGAATCAGACCAGCATGAGACTTCATGCAGAATTTTCTGGAGTCTAGCTGTGAAACTTTAAAATACACTATAATATTTTAACTATGGAAACTTAACTGATAGTAACAACCTGATAAAATTTCAAGAGGCTATGTGGGGTTAACGCTTTTAGAACATAAACTGATTTTGAGACCAGACATTCATCCCATGTGCCACCTCTCCTGAACAGGACACTTATTTGAGGAAAGTTTCTGTCTCTCATTTGAGGGTTTAATTAGAGTTCTAACCTGGGCTAATAATTTTGATCTGTGAGCACAACTAACCATCGGTTTGAATTTGTGTAAAGGGATGAAAACATTCATGGTAGGAGCAGAAGAGAAAAATAAAGAAGAGGTACTTAAAGAGTACCTTCTATCAAGATAAAAAGAATTGCCACCTGGGACAAAAGTATAATGTTACAGCTCTAATTTGTATGTCAAATGCCATAAACCATTTCTGAATTTATTTCCACAGAAAAGTCCCATCTGCTCTTCTTAGATACACAGGTGTCCTGTGGTTGTGGTTCTTCATCGATCCTGAAGGCAAAACCTGTTACTCCTCCAATATAGACAACAAATATGAAAATGCTGAAAGCAATGTATCATTTTACAAACAAGCAGGCCACAGCTCAAGCTTCAATGCCTTATCCTTCATTCTCTAAAAACTAAACTGCCTAAGAAATGCCCAGACTTATAACAACATTTTATGCAAAGACATAAAGGAAAGTAAGTGATACAGATCATAAGAATGTCTCAATAGAACCAAGAAATGACGATGACAAACAGTAAATGTGACAAGGTAAGAGGCTTCACAAATAACCCCTAAAGCCACATACCAGGACTGGAAGATGTAGAACAATGTACTTAACTATCTATATTAAAAAACAAACAAACAAACAAACAAAGACCATATATATATAATTAATTGACACTAAATGTGGACACCTGAAAGAATAAAAGCATCTTTATTTCCTTTCAACACTGCTACTTCTGATGATATTACGAGAGAAGAATCATCCTTTGTAACACATTAGTCAAAAATTCCTTTCCTAGGCTCCTTTTCAGCACAGGACTGCACACACAATTCACCTACTGAGAACCAGCCACAGATCTCCCTTTGAGATCAGGCTGATCTGCAAAACCATCAAGAGATAAAAACAGACAAGCAAGGTGAGGGAAAACACTAAGTCAAGAGACAACAAAAGACTGGAAAAAAGAGCATTCAAAAAAGCATTCAAATAAAGCTTTACAGAGTTTGAAAAATAGATTATTGATAAAATTATGTATTGGGGGCAGAACAACCTTTTCCAAGTTCATTATGACATATGGCTCAAATTTCTTAATAAGTATCAGAACTCTTGTTTTTTAAAAAATTATTCAGATGTTATTAAGACCCCACCCTAACAGGGAAACTGTATTATTCCCATATGTGAAAAGTAAGAATATTTCCTATTTGATTTTTGATACTTTTCTTAAGCTATATATTTGTAATTATGACATTACTGTGCTATTAGTAAATAGTCTTGCAGTCACTGGATTTTACTTAACAAGCTTAGAGCCCTTCAGAAGAACAACAATATTTCTAATCATTAGCATTATCAGTTACCTATTAAATTTTGTAATTTAATTATGAGGAACATCCTTGATTATTTCCAAATAATCAAACTGCCACTCTGCATTCTCACAAAGTAACTTATGCTGCTTTTAGCAATCATGGTTCAAAACATGCATAAAAAAGGGATTCTTTTCCAGAAGCATCAATAACTGCTCTCATTCTTCTACTGCACAATCTGTTGTGAGGCAGACATCCAAAGTCATCTCAAAACACTGCATGAGTGTTGATTTAAAGGTTAACTAGTCATCTCTTTTTTTAACTCCTTTCCCCATGTCTCCTGGTGGAGTTGCTCAATTATCTTACAAATATATGATATGCAGACTCTAAGTCAACTTCGAGCATAAAATATGCAACTGCTTCCACAGCATCCGTTTGGATTGCCTGGCCTCTGAACCCAGCCTCTGGCACAATGCAACTGCAGGCTGAGGTACTGGGGAAAGGACACCTCAAAAGGCACATCTGCAGCAGTTCTACCCAGGCTGACCTCGTGAGGGGCTCGGTAGAGCTCTGCTAGCCCAAGCGCAGTACATCATCACCAGCTCTGCTCATGGGCAGAGCAGCATCTACCTGCACCTATCAATCTAGAGGCCTCTTCAGTCTGACCTTTAAATTCCTTGGCAGGTCTAGATTTTCTCTCCCACTCCAAACATCCGGTACTGTTCGCATCTAGCCATATATACCAGTAATGCTCCAGACTCATACACAAAACTGCATCTCTGGAATGTTCCCATCGCATGGTACATTCCCACCAAATACAGACACTGCCCAGATCCATGATTTAGTATTAAAATATTCACTCATAACAACATATTATTTTTTTTCTCTCTTTCTTATTTCTGCAGTTTATTTCTGATCCTTTACAACAGAATTTCCAAATGTTACCTGGCACATCTCTTTTATTCATTTATCACCTACCAAATTAGATGATAAAAGGCATAATTACTCCTATTAGTTATAGGCACATCTTCCTATTAACAGGTTTTCCTTAAAATACTGTGAAGACTTGGCTTTTAACTATATATACAGAACCATAGAATCATTTAGATTGGAAAAGACCTGGAAGGTTACTGAGTCCAACTGTTAAGCCAGCACTGCCAAACCCTAAACCACTACTAAACCACATCCCGAAGTGTAACATCTGCACATCTTCAAAATCCTCCAGGGATGGTGACTCCATCACTGCCACAGGCCTGTGTCAGCACTTAATAACCATTTTGGTCAAGAAATTCTTCCTATTATCAAGTGCAACTTGAACCATTTCCTTTCATCCTATTGCTTGTTGCCTGGGAGAAGTGACAACCCCCCACCTGGCTACTGCCTCCTTTCAGGCAGGTGTGGAGAGTGATAAGGTCTCCCCTGAGCCTCCTTTTCTCCAGGCTAAACAACCCCAGCTCCCTCAGGTGCTCCTCACAGGAATTTGGCTCCAGGTGCTTCTCCAGCTCCATTTCCCTTCTCTGGACTTGTTTCAGCACCTAAATATCTTTCTTGTCATGAGGGGTCCAAAACTGAATGGAGGATTCGAGGTGCAGCCTCACCAGTGCCAAGTACCCAGGGACAATCGCTGCCCTGGTCCTGCTGGGCACACTATTCCTGATACAAGTCAGGACATCATCAGCTTTTTTGGCCATTTGCTCACACTGCTGGCTCAAGTTAGCCCCTGTTGATCAGTAACCCCAGGCCTTTTTCTGCTTGCAGCTCTCCAGGCACTTTGCTCCCAGCCTGTGGCTCTGCATGGGATTGCTGTGACCAAGTGTAGGCCCCATACTTCACCTTACCAAAGCTTATACTGTTGGCCTCTGCCTGTTGGTCTAGATGAGAATTTACTCCTTTATTCACTGCTTTACAGAAAAGCTGGTTTTTACCATCTCTTCCTTATCCGTGGCATCACCAATGAAAAACCACTTTGCTGCTATGAGAGATTTAATTTTCCTTTCTTTGCTATTTAATATACTTTGCTTTAACAGGGGTTTTTAATTTACTAATTGGAGGCTAGTTCTATTTCCTCCTTTCACAGGCTTCTTGAGAAGATATATGAATATAATGTGTGATTATAAAATCATTGTCCATTTATGTATTACATCATATTCATATTCAATAGTTAATCAGAAGCCCAAACATACACAATTCAAAACATATTGTGGCTAATCAGTTAAAAGTTAAGCCTGCATCAAGGAATAAGCTTTTGTTCTGTTTTCCTTGAACTTGTATCCACCCCTTCTCTCCAAAACGGAGAACATCAACAACATCCATGACCATCAGAGCAGGAATGTTTTGACAACATTCCTGCTTTGCCAAATCTCTTGCAAATGCTTGAAAATTGTCCTCAGTGCAAAGCTTATGCAGGTAGTTTTCTCCTAGGATTTCCGTAATTATTTTCAAAATCACTAGCACATACCTCTTTTTGCCTTTCTCATCTACTACATCTCCAAGTCAAAAAAAATTTTTACACACAATAAATATTCTTTTTATTATCTAATCAATAATCCAGTAAATAACAGGAGTAGAGGCGAGAGGAAGAATAGAAGAATTTTAGTCCTTGGTTTTGGGCTTTCCCGCATTTCTGCTCCATGCTTTACTCAAACTCCTACAAAACTGGCAGATTCGGGCTTTTCATTTTCTTACACAAGCTGTACCACACTCTTCTTTACATTCAGTTTGGAATTTATTCTAAATAGCTACAGAAAAGGAAAACAGATTTTTTTAAGCCTAAAGAATAAAGTTCCTAATCATCCAATATATTTACTAGTCTTTGTTTGTGTGGACTTTAAACAAAACACAACTTCCTTTATTCACAGTGAGCAGTATTCTTCCATGAAAATGGCTGCTGATTACAGCATTTCTCTAACAACATTTGGTTTGAGGTTTGGAGATTTCCGCAGATCAGCTCAACTAAACTCTGGCTTTAGGCAGACACATTCTACTGTACAGAATTTCTGTATCTAAGAGATGAACCATTTTTGCACAGTAAATTGGCTGTAAAATCAGTAGTTGATGTCAGGAACAGAATAGAGCAGCAATTTTTGCAGTAATTTTTAAGCTATAGAAGCATACAGCACCAAGTGAGTGAAATGCAAAGGATGGCAACTGCTGATGTAGCTTGTCCTCTATGCAGAATGCAAAAACTGAACGACAGTCCCGTGCTAAACAGAACTTAAAGGGATACTGTACATTTCATTTCAATAATCGCTTTAGTCTGGTTACAGATTTGCAAGAGTGATAGCTAAAGTCCAAGTTATTTTAAGCTATCTGCTCTAAAAATATTACTATGCGTTTTTAAGGACTGCAAACATATCTTCCTTCTAACTGATTTTTAAAAACTCAATCTTTTTTAATTATTAGAAATAATATCAACTCAAAGAGAAAATGAAGCATTTTATGGGACAGAAACAAAATACACAGATTGACAAAAAGAAAAGGCAATGAGCACCTATATTTTTACAATTTAGGTTAGCCCATAAGAAATTGAAGATGTGAAAATAAATTCTTTCTGAATTTTGCTGAAGGTATAAGCCAACTATTTAAAAAGCAAAATGCTTGAATGCTATACAAAATGTTAAAAAGGGAAATGATGGATGTAAAAGATAAGGCTCTCCTCTGAATTGTAGCCAGATGCAAATGGCAGCATCGTGTACACAGTCTTTTGTCTGTGTGACTTTCCAGCATTTCTGACAAATTTTACAGAACTTTTCGGCTGTTTTGGCTCTGCAGAAAGCAGTATCATGCAAACCTAACTCCATTTCATTTCACATACAGAATCCACATATCTCTCTGGAACGAATTTCAGTTACTAAATGCAACCATATAAAAAACCCAAAATGATAAAGTGACTGCCAGCCAGCTATTAACAGAATTTGATAAACAGTGGACCAGTTTGCTGGAGAAATCATTTTGAACGGTGACAGTGCGAAAAATGGGGTAGTCAGAAAGGTGTATCTCTACATTTTACATGAGCAGTAGTCATCAGAGATATTTATAACTTGATTATACCCAATTCAACAAATGTTGAGGCAGTCAAGACACAGCCTCTCAATGCCACTAGCTTTTTCAAGGGAAGTCAGAACTTTCTAAGAGCCTGTTATTTTCAGAGAAACCTTTTCACTGATCAAATACATATCTGTATGTCTACAAGCATCATATAATTCTAAACCATCTATCTGAAAAATTACTAGGCTTTAATTATTTCAATTTTAAATTGAAAATTTTTGATCTGACCTTCTTTCAAACAGATGATACATTCTTGAAAGCTTTCCTAATAAAAGGCAAGTTCTATTCACCTGAATGAAACCTGCATTTTCTGGGACATAACAAAGACTCCCCACATTTTCTAACATTTTCCTGATATTTGATTCTCAAAATACTAATTGTCACTCAGAAAACCGATGTCAAAGACTGTTCCTCATAAACGCAGGAACACCACACACAAACCCAGAAATCATGCAGAAGAATGGATATATGTCTTTTTTTTCCCCATTTGATAACAAGACATTTCTGGAGATTTCAGAGGGATTCATACTATCCTAGCCTGCCATTTTTGGCCATGAAAATCCTAGATAATACACTAAAATAAAATTTATCTTGCATTGAATGCTCTAATAAACCACTTTTTAATTAAATATATTAAACGTAAGTGAAAAACAAAGGTAGTCATTCCAATATTTGCCAAAGATAATTGCAGTGCTAGGGAAAAGAATCTAAAAGTCATGTATTCTGCTAAAAAAACTCTACTGACAGCCTTTCTCTAGAAACACTGTTGAGCTATCTAGAAGTTCATTCTTTCACTTGTTGACAGAACGAATATTCTAAAACTCATTTATTAAGCTTAAATATAGATATGCATACAAGTAGTTGTACTGCAGAGGTGCACTAATATTTGGCAAATAATTGCATATAAATTTCCACCTCAAAAACAATTATGAGATTTTAAAAGAAAGACCACTTAACACTTCATAGTGAAAATGGAAAAGCACAACATTTTGATTAATTTTGTACAAAGAACTGACAAGATGCAATGACGTTTTACAATAACTGGAAACATCATCAGGATGAAAAATCAGAAAATCCTCAGGCCAGATATGCAATCACCTGCATTTATGATGAAGTACCACTGCCATGCCCACAGTCAAGTCAGCAACACTAAAATCTCCATCACTAGTGCACAAAAGCAAATTAAGGGCAATGTTCCTGACACACTACCACTTTTGAGAAGAATTTTCAAAGTTGCATCTCAAGCTTTTTCTTAGCACCAAATGCTCTGTTCTAACTATGGACTCCAAGGGGAAAGATGCAGAAAAGGCAGGGTCTATTAGCTACTTCCATAAATTCTACATTATGATAGCGAAGATGCAAATAAAGACAAGTGTTCAAAATGAAGTTTTAAAGTGCTAATATAAGACCTAGATTAATAAATAATAATATTAATAATGATAATACTATTTTGACCCTCTCCTGACAATGTTTGTAATTCTTCAAACTTCAAGAAAATTATTTTGATACAGTAAGGATTTGAGCAATGTATATACCCTTCTTCATCTTTTTTATTGCTAGTACTTTTTCTGCTTAATTTTTTCCTGGCACATTTGCACTGAGAGAAATAATCCGTTTTTATTTTAATACTAATTTGATGCTGCTGTTTCATTTTCTAAGTGAAGTGTCTGAAGCTAATATTTGTAAAAAAAAAAAAAAAACTTACCACACTTGGGCTTGGCTGGGTTTATAACAACAAACAAACAAACACCCCACCCTAAAAAAAATACTAAGCAAAAAGAGTAGTGGTACAAAGCATTTTGGGATTTCTAATGGGACAAAAGCTGCCTTTGTAATTGGACTGCAAAGCCCTGGAAGTATTCAAGGTGACACAGTTGTGGAGGGAAGGGGGAAGCACCATATCATTGGCAGGTGCAGAATCTTTAATCTAGCGTTTAAAGGCCACCATTCCCAGAATGTGGCAATTGGGCTAACAGGATTGACATTGGGGAACTCGTTCAGCAAGTACACCAACCTCTGAATGGTGGGGATTTCTCTCAGCAGCTGCCTGAACGTCAATCAGCTGAAGGGGAATGTTACAGAGGTCACAGTTTGGGGCTGTTCTCTATGCCTGACATTTCTATCCGTTAGTCAGAAAGACAATGAGAGAGGGACAAAGCCCAAGCATTACCATAGTCCCATTCAGCGGTAAAACAAAATTGAGGGGAGTGGGAAAGGCCTCCAGACACAAAATGATCAACAGAAGAACAACTCAACCTACCCTCCTCAAGGGAAAACTCAGGAGAGCGCCACAGCAATGAACAGTCCCGGGCTACAGGGACAGCGACAGCTCTGCGAGGGAAGGTTAATCCCACACAAAGACGTCATTTTTCAGTTCAACACTGAAGTTTAGTAAAGCTTATTTCTAAACAAAACTGAACGTCTGCATTTGACCTTGTGGGCAAGACGTTTCAATGTGAATAGCCTGGGTTAGAAAAAATTCCAAAAGGTAATTACAAATCATAGGAACAGTGGTAGAACATTATAAATGAAGAAATTTAGAATTCAGTTATATAGAAGAATTAATATAATTCAGTGAGAATATCTATTAACCCATAAATCCACAGCACAATGAGACAGAGGCTAATCTAGGAGATAAACTCTAATAACCACAGACTAAGTTTCTAATAAAACCATAGCTAAAGCAGCCTTGTCTATCAGATAGGCTGACAAATCTTCACCTCTGTACAACAGGCAAATTAAAATTAGTGGTATTCTGCAAATATAAAATCCCAGCGTTTAGAGGGGGAACTTGGTTTAAGTAACCTAAACAGAGAAAAATGATTTTAAATCTACTTTTCACTTTTTTGTTTTTCCAGTGTTAAACAAATTGCTTAACTCACTTTGCCTCTACATTTTAACTTCAGGAAAGGATTAATAACTTTTACTAAAATACTCCTTACAAGAGGACGAAACATCACATACAGGACAGCTTAGCACAAACCCCATGGTTAATACAGGCATGTAGTTTAAGAATAATTCTGCATTAATAAATTGAATACAAACTGACATCAAAAGTTTAATAACCTACAGAGACAAGCATTGAGGATCTAAAAATAATGAGATACTTTTGAAGAGATGAGAGAGATTAAACACTGTCTGGCAAACGGTTTGTCAGGAGCTGGAATTCCAGTAACAATTTCAGTCCTTCACTTAAAGGAAGGTAGGACCACACAGGTCAGTGGCCCTTGGGAACACGCATAACCAGGTCCTCATGCATAAACAAAAAACAAAACTGCACATTCACCTGAGAGAACTGAGTATCCAGATCCATATCTCCATACAAAATACACTTGTAAACAAGGGCTTATTCCCGTAATCATACTTAAGAGGTTTTTGTTCAACACAGTCCCTCACCAGTTATTTTTTACCCTTCAATCTCTCCTTTGCATTAGGAAAAGGGCACTGAAACTAATAGTGCAGGAACAGGTTTTTAGTCAGCTTGGAAGGTGAATTAAATAAAAACATTTGTAAACCAAACACAAGAGATACTACATGCTGGACTGCAAAAAATTTTGTGGAAACATTTCTCATAGAAACTGAAATTACATTTCTTAACCTTTTAATCTAAATTCAGAACAAACACAACTCAGACAGGTGAAAGAAAAATATTTTTTTTCTCTAAATAGTTCATGAACAGAAATGAACACAAACAGCAAATTCTGAGTAAACAAACATATGAGAAAAAACCCCAGAGTCATTCAATTGCTGCAAATTCATTCCTCTTTGTAAGATTTCTGCCCATACAGTGGTAAACAAAGCTTTAAAGGTCTGTGTGCATGGCACAAGAGATATGCTAGAAAAGCAAAGAGTTTGAAAGGTGAAGGTTTCTGCACAGTTGCATGGCTAGATGTTTTTTTTCAGGAAGGAGTATTCTCCCAGTGTTTCAAGAAATGTAAGGAAAGCAGAAGTTTGAATACCCACACAAGTCAGGGCTATGGACTTTAAAGCTCAAAAAATTTTCTCAAAATTTGTAATGTTTGGTATTAGCATCCACCATATATACACTAATGCTAAGTTTTATAATAAATGAAGTAATTAGAAGGTGTTTTTTCATTTGTGATGGGTGATACAGGAGGACACAAGTCAAAGAGTTAAAACAAAACTGTAAAGAAGCAGAAACAAAAATAATGCTTATATTGCACATAACTGGCGCATCGCACATTTATGAGAATATATACAAGTTCCATCTGTGCACCCTTGCTCTGTAATCACTCATGACATAAAGACATTGTTAAAATAAAAAGAGGGCAAAATTCAGTTATACTGCAATGAATCTTGCATACAGAAGAAATTAGGTCAGCATGCTTCAGTTTCTCACTACTGATAACTATGAAAGGTTAGGCTCTTAACTTTCAAATATAAGTCAATACAATAGCCATGAAATGTATTCATTTATTTGTTCTGAGTTTTGTCTTGCCCTAATCACACGATCTTATTAATTTTTTGGTAACTCCTTTCTGAAAAACTATTCCCAAATTACTTACAATAAAAACTATTTTTCAATAATGTGAATGCAAAACTGTTGTAAATGACGAATTCTTTAAGCATAAGGAAAAAAAAATATTATCTCTTAATGCTATAAATGTTACTCAGAACTGTTTTATTAGTTATTATTAGTACTTATACTTCAAAAAGAAGTACTAGGAATTTTCAGGGAATAACTTAAAATGATGCAGGTTGAGCTGCAATGCAAAAATAAGCACTATAAATGCATACCTTACTATTTCATAAAGTGAATAGTCTGTACCTGGATATGAAATAAAGCAGGGCTAGACTTTTATTCTGCACTGTTCATTTTTTACAGTTGATCTTCAGTTTGCTCAAATATATAACACCACCATAGTCTATTCATTTCCCAGTAAAAGCAGATTTTTTAAGAATAAGATCTTATGTCTCTGAAAAAAAAAGGTAAATCTTCTTTAGCTAAGCACTGGACAATAGAAAAAAATTTAAGAGATCACTTATAAAGGATGAAATCAAAGCATGAAAAACGAGTGACTACAAACTAAAGCAAACCCATATCCAGAAACTGGACAGATAAAAGTGTATTGGGAAAAACAGAACTTCAGTCCTGGTCTTTGCTAACTTTTGAATACTACTGCTGTTTCCTCTCCTGTACACTCTTACACAAAACTGGTCATTACAAATCTTCAAACCCTTTCAGAGCTGCTCTATTTCACTGGAATGGCAGATGGCCACTTGCAAATGGATTGCTCCACTTTCAATGCCAACCCATTTCAGTGTCCAATGAATGTTTAGGGGTCACCTTGACAAAAAGATAATGTTCTTCAGGGATGGAAAGCCACTTCACAGTTTTACCTAAACAAACTAAAAAAAGTGTAATACTACTTTTAATCAATCTTGTCTCTCTGTAAGATTAATATCCTGGGACACAAGACCTTCCTCAAAAGTTCACTGGAAAATTTTGTTTTTCCATACAAGCATCACATAATTCCAATTTTCATAATGCACTCTAGAAATCTCAACTTCTGCTTTAATAGGAGTGGAAGAAATAAAAAAGAAAACTGGAGTTTTTCAGATATCATTAGTACTCAGTCCTCTTTTCCATGAGATAGAGCCCACTGTATAACACTGAGAGATGAGCTATGGATTCCTGAGCTGAAAATGCAAAAAACCCCAACAAAATAATAAAAAAAATCAATAAAATAATAATAACAAATATGTTTTCCACCAGCATCCACAGTTTTTCTTTAAATAAACTGTTATATTGAAGATAATGTCAACATTAAGACACTAGTCAGGTGTCAGGGTGCCAGGAGAAAGGAGTGTCGTTTTTAGGCTTGTCACAGATTTTCTGAATAGCTGGTATAAGAGGATTAATTTTCATGCACCTGTTACCACACAATATATAACCTTGCTACAACATCTGTAACAACAGTACATCTGTCTACAACAGTAGACTCTGTCTTTACAGACTATAACCTCTGCTAGTTCAAAAAGGTGTTTCAACACCTAGAGCTTGGATGTCATCCATAAAAAATAGTACCAAGTACAGCAAAGGCTTCTGAACACAATTCCTTGCTCGGTCTGTGGGTGTCTGAAGGGTCTGTTCACATCCCTCAGCCAACCAGACATAGCCCCTCTTAACTCCAGTTCTCTCCCTCCAAAGCTCTGTCTTGCTTCCTATTCCTTCCAACAAACAGTGCCAGCAACTGGGCAGCAACACTCAAAGTCACCTAAGAAAACAGCACAGTTCTCAGTGACGACTGGTAGGTCAAGGACCACACTTCTTAACATTCTTTCTGTCTGTACTGATAAGAAGAGCATTGTTTTTAACTGCATCTAGACAGGTTGCATTAAATTCTCCTTGAAACCTAAGAATTTCTTGGCCTCCTCCAGTGACTTTTCCCTAGGCTCTGCTTTTCTATCACTTTCCACTATCATCTCCTCTTTCTTTTGGTTTTATATTGCCATCACAAACAAACTGGACTCTTATATTTTCCTCACATACAAGGGACAGTAGCCATGCCCATTCATACAATTTCTAATGAGTGAAAAATACACTCCTTGGTTTTGAACTTTAAAAGCTTGTCCTATATTTGAGCAACCTGGTCTTTACCTCCGGAGAAGCAACTTTATTGACAACCTGATTCTTTTTGTCTCTTTGTATCTCACAATAGCTATGAGATATTACACAAAGCTGTCTGCTTTCCTACTTACCTTTATTACAATGTCCTCACCATCCCTCTCTGCAAGTATCCATACAGCATACTGTATATGATAGCTGGTAGCTTGTAAATCCCATTATACTTGAGAGGTCCAGAGGCATGTACTGTCCTGCCATTAGCACAGCACAATCACTTAATGTAATAGCTTTAATTGTCCCTCAAACAAGAGACATCCTCTTTTGGGAATTGTGGTTAAACAGGTCAGCACTTAACTATTTCAGGATAAAATGTGGGAAGCAGATAAGAGCTGCAAGTCCAAACTGAACCTGAACACCTCGTCTTACATGATCCCAGCTAAGACTATACAAGAACTGGACTGAAATCAATTTGTGAAAGCACTGCATGATGTTATGCCCCAAATGGCACAGCTAAAGAACAAGTGACTCTCACACTCAATAATCCAGCTACTTCAGTGATCATCTCCTAATGTCACATTTTAATGCTTAGTTACTGTTCTCAGACCTGTGGGTGTTTCAGCAATTCTCAGTCTACAGAATATCAAGACATATGGATACCTGGGGGAAAAAAAGTAAGAAAATACACAACAAATTTCCAGAACAGATTTATTAAATCCAGAACCTGGACAACAGCCAATAAAAGTAGATCAAATGTGAGAACAGTGAGAACCTCACTCAGACTTTCTTGGTTAAAAGCAGAATTTCTTGATGCTAGTCAATTTGGTGATTGAAGAACCCTCATACTGCAGTGAATGATGGCTGGAAATCAATTAATCTGCCTATCCTTAAGGCTCACAAAATGCCAGTTACTTTCTTCCTACTTACTCAGAACTCTAACAAACTTAAGCTAGACTTTACAGCTGTTTTATCTCAGGCTTAACTCTGCTGAAAATTTCACAGTAAATCATTCATCTATACTCAAGAGACAGTCACAAAAGAACAGTTTAGTTTGCAAGTTTACAAAAATCTAGCAAAATTTGCTATCAAACACTTTGGCGCACTTCTGTTTTTTTAATCAGGGGCTTAAATTCTGGCTGGAAAGGTCTTCCATTCCCATAAGATACTACTCAAATTTGGCCAACTTACAAACTTTTGAAAATGCCTGGATTCTCAGCAGATGCTTCTTAAATTTTAGCAGCTGAATGTACAAAGACTTAATGAAGTAAGTGCTTGCTGTGCCGATGAAGGTTTCCATTTTTTAAGTTCAGGTCTGGACATGTAAATGAGAAGTCTGGAGATCATACTTCTGTATGATCAATGTGCCCCTGGGCACCAAGGAATTCCAGGCAGAATAAAGCTATTCAAACCCAAACTCACAAGGAGAGGTAAGAAGAGTACTGGGGAGGTAGTACATTTGGAGGTAAATATTACAACATAAAACAAAGGTCAGGAAATTGGCTAGATGGAAGAAAGAAACTTACTAAGCTACTATTAGAACGTCCAGAAACAAAAGTATGAGAGACTACACCTCCATAAACTGGCCAGTCACTTTCTGGCAAGAGCAGTGATGATCCAACTTTATTCTCAATCCAAAATGCTGACTTTATAGACATTCACACACCAAACATACACAGTTTTTAAAGAGAAGCAGAACTGAGATACTTCCCAGACAAGTAACACCTTCTACTGTAAGAAATAAAGACTTATATGTAGTTCAAAAACTGGCTGAGAAAAGGCCTACAACAAGAAGTATTTGAAAAGCTACTGCTATCTCACAATCCATTTCATAAGAACAGTCAGTAGTATAGCAAACTGAAGCATATTTAAAACAAAATATTCTAGTTAAAATAAATAATATTAATACTATTTAATTAGCAGCTCAGATTGTGGGTAAACACAGTACTGCTTACTCTACAAATGTAACGACTGTCCCTGCTCCACAGAAAAGCAGGCTGTATCATTCAAACTACATTCATAACTTTTTTTACTTTATACAAAACTAATCAGGAAACTGAAAATGCACCATATTTACATAAAAAATATGTAAACGCTTACATACACAACACTGTGCATCAGAACATACCAAAACAGATGTAATGTCTGATTACATATTGTTCTTTATAATTCTTAGTGCTTTCTTTTGCTACCTGAACATTCACTACATTGATTGTATTTGGCATTACTTTTAAATCTAATTTTCAAAACAAAATACATTTAACATACATAAGATGGAGTTATTTTTAAACAACCCCACAGCTTGTACAAAGTGTACATGAGGACTGATGTGAAGTCTGTCACAGAACCCCGCTCAATTTCCATGCACCTAAGATCCCTAGAGGTACACCATTTCTAAAGCTTGGATCACAATTACTGCAAGACATGATAGAGAGGAAAAAACAAAAAAGCAAAAATTCCATTCCAAAACTTTAAAAAAACCAAATCAAACCACCATATAAACACCTTTTCTACATTTCAAAATTTTTTACAGCCAACCTAGTGGAGCTTCCTTTTTATTCCTTCCTAAAAGGCTTGAAGCCTTGTTTTGTCAGTTCAAAAAAATTAAAAATAGCAAGGAAAACTTCCCATTTAATCTGCTGCCGAACATTCTAATACTACTAGAAAGTTTCATTTCTTCAGAAAGAGCTCTCACCAACCCTGCCTGCGGTGCACCAGTTTGCAGGGATCCGATTCCTGGGGTTGACAGTCTGCACACCTTTTACAAGTAAAAGGTTTGATTAAAATAGAATTAAAATTAAAAATTAAAAATAGGTCTACTGCTAGGACCAGCATATACAGCTGTGCCTCAATATCAGCTTCATAACAAAAAACTAAAGGGAGTACATTTCAACGTCACTAGTAGCATTACTGTCTTGTGACTGCCAAGACACTTGAAAAATTGGTAATTGCTGCCTTCTCTTTAAATTTTCATTTCTTTTCCTGTGGTCATATTGCTTTAAAAACCCCAGATTTATGAGTAGTAGCTCAATGAATATAGATCTTGAATGTCACCACAGTAAATATATCATAATTTTGATACTGATCCAGTACTCTGTTATATAGGAGAAATAGATTTAATTTAACTAAGCACATGGTACAGCAAAAAATATTTGTTCAGCTTCTATAAAGCTTTTATAAGACAGTCAACTGTAATTTCTAAGAAATTTACGTTTTACAGAATTATTATCTATTTCTATGAGTTCTGTAAGTTCTCTACTTAAAAGTTACTCAATAAGGACGTCCAGAGGATAAAAAGCAACATACAACAGCTACAACAAATTAAATCACAAGGCAAGTTAATCTGTATGACATTTGAAACATTATTATCCTTGAGAAATAGTCAATACACCTCCTTTTTAATATATCATAAATTACTGGGCTCAAAGAAAACATTAAATGAAACAGTACTTTTGCAGTGCTGTAAAATATAATCAGCATCTCCAAAAACGTAAAAATCACATGCAGCTTCCAAACCCAAAAGACATAAGAAATTAACTATGATTTTGCCTGAATGTTCCATATCTCATATTATCATTTGTAAAGCCAAAAAGTTACAACTAACTAGACAACTAAGATGCACTCTATCTTTCTTTACATACACATGTACATATCTGCATACATATATACATGTAGAGGCACTTGAGCAACAATGATTTTAAATTGAAAAAATGTAAACTAGAGAAAAAAAATTGCTAAAGAAGTACTTGCCTAGCTGTAAATGTAAAATGATCACACCACAAAACCACTACCATGAGGAAGTATAAATAAGGTAAAAAAAAACCTGTTACATTTTAAAATAATCCCTTAAAGAGAAACACATGGACTTGAGAGAGACATGAATAACATTTTCAAAATACTAACAATATGGAATTGGCAAGAAGTCAAAGTAGCAAATATTTATTTCGTTTGTCTTTGCTGCTTATAGATGATTTTATATTGCAGTCCTTCTAAATCATAAATAACCTCCCCCCAAAAAATTTCTACAAATAAGGCTAGAAGAAAGACTTTCATTTCCACCAAAAAACATTAAAGCATTTCTTATTTATCTAAGATGGAAGGCATTTGAACAGCTCAGTCAGATGTACATATTTTCCAATTCAAACTTCCACTACTCTCCTGTCCTGAAATGTTTCATCCCCGGATGAAACTACTTTTAGAAAAATAAATTAAATGTACCAAAAATCTCACAGGGCAATGTATGTAGAGAAGGTGGACATACAGTATGGGATGGGGAGATTAATCTGAATCAAAAATATCTGGGTTGTGCTATTTTAAGAAAGCTTTCAAAATGAAGCAAAAAGAAACACTGGTCGAACGTGGTGAATATGAATACAAAAAATAAAACAAAAAATGCCAACATTAACAAAAAAGAACAAATTGATCACATTCTTTTAACACTTACATAATCAAAGACAGCAAATGGTTTATTCAACGTGAGGTATTAATTAAAAGATGCTATTTTAACCAATTGTAGTAATGGCTGTTTTCAGTATTTGACAGTAACAACACTGTAGCATTAAAATGGAATCGCAGAATCACTTATTTTTATCATCAGCTGGTATCAGCTGAATATTAGCACTCAGTCCTAAATTCAGTATAAATATCACTGTTCATGAACCAGGGCTGTCAAGTCTTGAAAATCCTGTATCTGATCTCAACCATGCGTGATGTGGAAGGTGCATATTCCACATGAGTAGCTTCTGCACTTCATGGAAAAGCCTCCTGTTATCAGCATTCAGGAACTCATTCCAGAAGACTCAATCACATTACTCTCAACACTGGAGGAAGTGTTGGGATTCAAAACACAGGCTCAGCTATCGAGGGTCAGCAGAAACTCAATCACCTGTGCACTGAAGCATCATCAATATTTTCTACTTATATTTTTCAAATGATTTTTAGAAAAAAGAACATTTACTTACTAGCTAAGTATATCTGCTCTTAAGGAAAGCTTAAAATAGCAGTGGGTAACACCTAGGAAGAAAACTTTACAATAAATTATAATATTTAATACAGTCACATTTTTGTATGATTCTTTCAAGTATTCAGAAACAAGCAACAGTGTAAGACCATTACACTATTAAAGTGCAACTCTGTCTTTCACAGCTAACAGGACAATTAAAACTAACAACTACCAAGAAGACAAAAAAAAGGAAAAAAAGAAAAAAAAAATTATTTTGTTTTCCCTAAAATACCAGCACATATTTACACCCAAGCTTCATTATCTGTTCTACCCTCCAAAGCAATCTGAAGTCGCACTGCCTTTGGCGTGACACAGAGATGGAGGCTGCAATGTAGCACACAAAATAACAGGTTAAACTATCTGTGCCAATCTCTCCTTTTCCTAAGAGGATTAGTACTGCAATATGCTAGAACAAATGGTTGTGAATAAGCAAGATGGTACAGCTGGTCTTCCCCAAAAATAATCATCCAGCTGAATAGCCTCAAAACAGGTTTACACTTTAAATGTTGCTGAGATGAAAGAAAACTAAATTTACAAGTCCAGAATAAAAAAAAAAAAACAAAAAAACAACAAAACAAACCCCAACTGTAAAAATCTCCTATATCTTGACATGTTTAAAAATTCTAGGTTTAAAAAGGTTAATCAACATAGAAGGAATTTTCACCTTTCCATTTTTTCTCTAAAGGAATCACTGCAAATTGAGTAATTCTATTTCTTAATGACATAATACATCCTATTATGTCTAACTTCACTGTTTAACTCTATGCAAAAGCACACATTTTTTTTAATAAACATGTCTTGTGCAATTCAACACTTCTCAAGAGGGAAAGAATTGCCTGGGATGGATAAAAATAAAAAAAAAAGCAACACCATTTATTAATTTTGTATAAGTTATCTACCACCCTAGAGATTCCTTGAAGGGGAAGAACATGTCTGAATTTCACCACAGAGTGCCACAGGCACAAAGTGAGAGAAACTAAACAAGCACATCCTGAAGGGAGAGAAAATGCCTGCAGCAGTAAATGACCTACTACATACCTCACTCTCAGGTTTTTTTGATGTTATAATTTGTTCATTTCAGGGAAAAAAAGACAATTACCCACAGTTTTAGTTTGTTTTAAGAGAATTATTAAACTTTTAAAAGTTTTTGATCAAAAGGGACATGTATCATTCCAAAGATCTTTGTATTTTCAAAAGGTTACAACCCAGTGCTAATTTGCATAACAAAGTCTTTGTCATATCTATTTTCTTACTACCTGAAGCAGCAATGTGCATTATTAGAACAGTAGTAAACTAGTTAAGCAGAAAGCATATAAATTTTTTATTTGAATTCCTATGCATTAAAGTTAGTATTTCCAGCTCAATGCATAGTAAACAAAGGATAATTTAATTCAAATATACATTTCTTGATAACAATAATAAAGTGTTTCTCTCACCATTGAATTGTAAAGTCTTTTAACTACTGATTCATTTGAAAACTCAACAGAGTACTGGCAATTTAGTGTAATATTAAACACATATACATACCATACTCATACTGACATGTAATACTGTTTCTGTATCTATTATAAAGAACACAACTTGGACATTATAAATGCATTAAGGTTATCTAGGTGATAGTTCAGCCACGTATACATATAATAAAAAACTCAAAAGACAATTTTAGTATTTTTAAATAGGTATTAAATATTTTTAAATGATAGTGAGTTAGCTCCTTTAAAAGACATAAAAAAATTGCAATTGTATTTTTCATTCCTGAACTAATGTTCTCCTGAATGAGAACAAAAGTGCTGGCCACTGATGTTTTCAAAAAGTAAAATGAAGCTAATGACTCAAGATTAATATACCAACCAACAAACAATTAATAGGTCATCCCTTATTATAGGACAGACATCTTAATAAGATCATTCCTCCTAAAATTAGGCTTCAAAAAATTAGTGTGCTGGAGCATGTCCAGAGAAGGGCAACAGAGCTGGAGAAGTACCTGGAGCACAAGTCTGATGAGCAGCTGAGGGAGTCTGAAGTGTTCAGCCTGGAGAAAAGGAAGCTCATGGGAGACCTTGTCACTCTCTACAACTGCCTGAAAGGAGGCTGCAGCCAGGTGGGTACTTCTCCTAGTGATCAGATGAGAGGAAACGGCCTCAAGTTATGCCACGGACAGTTTAGATTGGATATGGCAAAAATTTCTTCACAGAAAGGGTTGTCAACCCCTGGCACGGGCTGCAGAGGACAGTGGTGGTGTTGCCATTCCTGAAGGCATTTAAAAGATGTGCAGATGCGACATGTGGGAATATGGTAGACTTCCAGTGCTGGGTAAACAGTCGGACTCAATAATCTTAGAAGTCTTCTTCAATCTTAATGATTCTATGATTTGGTTTAGTATGGTGATATTCTCAAAAAACACTATTCACAGTATCATTGACAAGATCACCAGAACAGAAAATGTTGCCAAAAAACCATATGAAAGGCACTTGAAAAATCTCTATTCCGTGACCAGATAAGCACACTTGTACGCATAGTTTATTACACATCAAAGTAAAGCCTAGCAAACTTTCCATCCTAAATCATAACACCCTGTGAAGCTACTACTGCCCCTACCACTACTTTACTGATGATCCCACACAGAAATGACAGACACATCTGCTTTAGCAAATCAGCTAAAACTGGATCTTGCTTGTATGTATTTCACACAGAGATAAATAACCATGAAGCTATTACACTTCCACAGACCCAAATTCTGTAAATCAAAACAATACTGGATTACAAGTTTATTTCCTTTTGAACAAGATCCTTACAAAGTGGCCTGTATAGAGCAAAAAACAAGCCACAAATAATTACTGCATTTCCAAGTACAATCATACTAGAATGTATTTACCCACCAATCTTTCAAATGACACATGTATCATGAATTTAAAATAAACAAGAAATTGAAAATCTGTACCGCAACAGAAAAAGCCCCACTGCAATTTCAGAGCAATTAAAAAGCCACAGTTCCACAGCCAATTTGCCCCAGGCAGATCCCCAAAACCACACAGAAATACTAGTACAGTGCTGGACTTGAGACTAGTCTATACTTTCTCGCTAAAGTTTCGTAACAAATCTGTACGCAGAATAATCTCTACCAGATAAACTATTCCGGTGGTACAGATCTCATTCCAATGTAGATTATTAGAAAGTACAATGTTGTAATTCTGAAAAACACTGGTTATGTATTTGCTAAAGTCTTGTTTAGTTACTGTTGCACAGTACTGTCTGTGATTTTATTTCCCTTAAGAAAAATAAAAAGTTCAAATAAGTAAATAATTAATGAATGATAAGAATCTTTTATTCTAAAGCCATTCATGCATTATTTATTGATATTTTGTACAGTAGGCATATACTACACTATGTATGAAAGCACCATTTTTAGTCAGGCTTTGCCTTTCAAAATAGCTGCTTCAATAAAAATGATTATCTAAAAAAAATTCATTAAAACCTCAATATATTTCTCATAAAACCTGAAAGTATAAAACATAATTATTGCAAAGTGAGATTAATTTAATTTCAGTGTAAATCTCTTCATCTTTGTCGAAAGTAGTGATCATATATACAGAATGTCCATATAATGCTATTTAGACCTACATTTTATAATTACTGAATGTATATTACAATTAAGGCTTATTTATTAAAGTTCAAGTTGCAAATGTTTTCTGTTACCTAAAATGACTATTTGCAGAATCAGTGTGTGGGTAGTAGGAAATGAGAAAGCTAGCAAATCTGAAGTTGTATTTTTATATAGAATTTAATCTCCATTCTTACAGTTATTAGACTACGCAGACAATAAGACTACAAAATTAATGTACTGTCTGAAGCAGATGATAATACTTTTGAAGCAGATTGATTTTGTAGTACTGCACATGTTTAAACAAAAGCTCATAGTTTTAAAAACAAAAGGGAGGGAAAATACAGTAGAAGTGCAAACCTGACCTATCTCTAATCTTTTCTTTTCAAACCTAGGCTACTCAAGAATCTTCAACTAATTATTCCATTTTATTGATGGCATTTTTCCCAAGGGAAGTTATTTAAAAAGTTTAACCCCTGAGCAAGTCATGGCTTCTCCTGCCTTTGAAAGTGTCAAGTGCATTGATTATAACTGCAGGAAGTGTTACCTTCTACCCAGAGAATCTCACCCTGCACAATCTTAAACACTGTCTCTCTCCCAAAACGGCTTTGATTCAGCAATTCAGACCGCTTCAGCTGATATTAAAGGCAGAAGCACCACAGAAAAGGGATCAGCAGTTAAAACGAAATACAAAGAGCAAAAAGCCCAGATCTTGAATATAGTACCACAAAGCTTGAGAGAAAAGCAGATTTGAAAAAGACATCAGAGTGACTAAAAAAAGAACAACATGACAGAAATTAAACAAGATTTTTATGTTCCCCTTCTATGCATTTAAACTCATCTCAACCTCTATTGAAATTCTGATCATACCCAAACCCCAAGGCTTTTGACATACTTTCAAAAATCCACACCCCTTCTTACTCTTTTTAAAGTCTCCAGAGTCACTGTTGGGTATCCAACAAGTTGAATGGGGGGGGAAGGGTCGTGGTATGGAAAGGAAGAATCCTAATATGCATATGATAAAAAAGGCGATTTAAACTCATATTAAACTTTTTTCTTAAAATGATGGTGACTATTTTAAATGTTCACTGTGTGTCCTTAACCTAACACTTAGCCAATTAAAAAATGAAATAGTATGAATGGAGAAAAAAATACTTCAAGCCACATTTACCCAAGTATCTTTATTTTGAACAGTGATTTTCTTAGGTCAGTGACAAAGTACTAGTAAAATAACACAAGGTGCTACTGGACTCTAAAACATGACAACCAGCAGAATATAGGAAGACAAAGCAAACTCTAAATATCTCTACATTATCAAATTATGTAGCACAGAAAAATGTAAGAATGTAATACACACAATTAATACAACAATGGTAACATGTATCTTGGAAAGGACTCACTAAATTCCAAAGAGATTTTTAGAATTGCAAGTGAGATTGTTTTTTCCAGTTCAGTCATGACAGGGCCAGAAGGTAATGATACATCTGCCATGATGCAACAAGCAGACCTGTCTTCTGTCAAGAGTTGAAATCATAAAGGAATAAGCTGTCGTTAGCAACCCCTCTCCAAACAGTAGAGCTGTCATCTCATTGTTTTCCTCTGTTGGCATGGGGGCTGGTGTGGGTTTATATACCCTGTCAGCTCAGTATTACTCTAAGCTTTTAACCTTTTCTTGCATTTCTGACTTAATATTTTAACTCCTATACAGCTGATCATGTATTACTATGTATTTTGTGATCAATTAATATTGCTTTCACTATGCAAATTTTCCTTCTATCTGCTTGGAGACTAGCATTTCAGAGATTATTAATCCCTAATGAAATGTTTTTGAAAGAATTAAGAAAGAATTTTCTTTCTAGGGTATAGTGGATTTCAAACCAATTATATGTGACTCATTATTTAGTAATAAATTGTGATTTGTGTTTATGTTTTTAGAAAGATCTCAAAAGATCATCCAAACACCTTTAAGTTTTCTTAGTGTAATTCCCAGAAAAGCAGGAGTTCTAAACACAAGTCTTCTCTGCTAAAAAGGACTTCACAAGCAACACTAGTTCTATGGTCTAACATAATGAATAAGCCATGTACATATACCACAGTCAGAAGAGTAGCATTTGAAATAATTCAGCAAATTATTGTCCATTTTAGTGAAAGTCAACAGTTCAGTAATACATTAGAAAACCCAAATAAAATTAAGATTGCTCTGGCACTGTAACTGACCATTAATAAATAAAAGAGGTATTTCAACATCCTTCTGCAACAATATACTTAAAAGACGTAAAAGGCACATGAATATTAGTATTCTGTGGCAGAACTGTAATTGCTGTGAAATGTCAGCTGCTTTGTTTTCCAGAAAGTGTCACTTGCCCATATTACTGATACTATGCTAAGCTTGTATAAAATGTAAGACCAAAACAAAAAGGGTACTTGTCTAACAAGATATTCTATAATTAAAAGTGAGATTTTAATGTTTTTTAGCAAGAATTTTTGTTAGTGTAATTTAAACATGATTTCTGGGCAACAGTATGTAAATATGCATTATTGAAACTGACTGATTTTTACAAAGTGGAAAGAGAAAATACAAAATAGTATGTGTTATCATACTAGTTACTAACCATTAAGACTTCTAAATCACATAAAAGTTATAGTGGGAAAATTTACTGCTGTTACACTAAATGATTTTGTTGTTCCATTCAACTGCCTTACAAAACTAATGACATCTTACTGCATGCTGACAAAAGTAATAACCCTCACCAAGTCTTAGTAAATATTGCCAACCTGACAGTTTTGTTCAAATGAATGACATTAATATAAGTGAATAAATCCAGTATTATGACCAAAGAGAACAGAGATTGTAAAAAAAAAAAATGGAAGAGTAAGATAAATACAATAGACCACTGAAGCTGAGAACCCTGTTTTATCAGTTATTAAAGAAATATTTCCACAGCTAATACCCATCTCATGCAAACCTTTGGTTTATTGTTTGTTCATGGAAAGTCAGATTTTTAGGTCCTGCTCTATTTCTTCTGAAAAACTTGTCCAGGTTCTTCAAACAACCTGTTTTTTCAAAGACAAAGAAATCATCTAACGGTTTCCCTGTACTTGTGCAGTAAGCCAATATCCTCTTTATTCCTAGAACAACCAAAAATAGCATTACTCCAAAATTCTTCACAATGTCCAACCAAGGGGAACATTCTGTTTCCCCAGTGAACAAATTTCCTAAGTACAACTGCAGCCTCTCCTTCTCTAACACAGTGAACATTGGAGCCCCTCAATAACCACCGTGAAACCAGGAACATAAATATTTACTTCTTGACATACCAAGTATATGCCCTCATCACTAAATTGAAGAATTTACCTCTGTCTCTCATCACCTTCTCCTGGTAGTACTTCAGTTATTGAATGCAGGGCTAAATAATAACTGATCTGAGAAGAGCCTGACTGCACCAACCTGGACAAGTCATTAGGCAAAATATAGAAGAGACAGTTAAAGTTACTGTTCTAATCTACATGTATTTATATCATTTACATTTACTTTTTTATAAAAAGGGGAGTATCTTCAGAGCAGAATTCTCATTATAAATGGAATAGCTCCACATTCCCAGGGGAGGGACTTGAACTTCAGTCTCTCACACACCAGATAACTGCTTCTATCAAAAATCAGTGTTTCTCACTAGAGAAAGTTTCAATAGAAAATTTCTATTTTAATGAGACAACAAATCTATGCAATATTTTTGTACTATATTTACAGGACATTGCCAGCTTCTTTGTTTTAAACACCTCTATTAATAAGTATTTCTTTTAATTCAGCTTTTGTTACATTCTTACTGCTTTATTAGCAGATTTGTCTTTTTCATGCTTGTTTTTCTAAAATAGGTTTTGTTCTACCACATTTTTATGTATTTATATGTGGTTTTCATATTGCATACAATTTTCTCCCTCCTTCTTTTCCTACAATCTGTTCTCTATCCAGTTGCTTATTTGTTCTCTTTGTTCATATTTCAACATCTCTTTTACACTACCAAGTTTGACTTTTCAAGTTAACACAATAATGTTACCTCTTCACATAAACCCTTGTCAACTACTCAGAACACCTCTTATACAAAAGGTCTAATCTGCACAACAGGGCTTGATATAAAACATGGAAGGAGAAGCATTACCAACAAGAATTGCACAGATGCAATTTCTAGCTATCTGAATTCTCACCAGGATATTTCTCTTTGAATCTTTTCTTTAAAATGTGCAGCAGCCCCAGAAGACTTGAATTTCAAAATCCAAAATTTTAAGCCTGTACACTGCTCTCTTGTTCCACACATGCTTGAAAAGTAGGGTTTCTTAATTATTTTTTCCTCAAAAGTGTTGTGTCAGAGAGTTTCTTTCTACTCTTGCCTTAACTTCCTGTTCAGAAGTATCAGTTCATCCTGCTCAATCCACTGCTCACTGAAAACGCCAGCTGTTGCATCCCTGTTTTCAGTTTTTCCAAGAAATGAACTGAGAAGAGAAGCAAAGAGAAAAGCAGTAGAGAAAAAGTGGGTTTTGGTCTACTTAGCGGGTGGTTTTTTGCTTGTCTGGTTTTTTTTTTTAAGAAAAGCAGACATTTCTGAATTAGTTCCTGTACATAAGGCATTCAAGCACTGCTTTTGCAATTTTTAATTTTTATTTTTTAAATTAAAACCTAATCTTCAGCAAATATTTTAAGCTGGCTGCAATGCTTGCATGTGCTGCAAAGTCACAACAGATCACTGGAATTTTCAAATCCTACGTATCATTATCCACTTCAAAGTTACTAAGTCTATTAGGAAAAAAATCTATGTTCTCTTGTCATCAGCACTGATGCTTTGATAAAGTCTGCTGGTTTCATTCAAGAACAAGACCTCTCCTTAGAAGAGTCACAGAAAGATCTAAGAAAGCAATTCCTTACTTCAAATAATGTCGCATGAGGAGTTAGCACAGTTTTCATTCAGGCTATTTATCATCTAGACTAGTTATTTTCATTTCATAAGAGACAGAAGTGCCTAAATCAACTAGAGGACTGAACACCAGAAAACCCAGAAAAGGATGTAATTTTTACTGTTATTGTTATTACATGGAATCATTACACTCAGTCTACCATAATTTCCTGCATTTAGAAATTTAATTTTTATAATCTGTGGCAGAAGCTGACGTATCAGCATGTACCTATATGTATTCTCTTTTTAGTCATAACCTAAAGATTACAAATAGTTTCAGTGGAGTCCAACTTCCATAAAATAATTGCCTTACCTAACCAGATACACAACTTATTCCCAGGACAGTGATTACAGGATACAAAAAAACAGCAACACATTTAATGACCTAACTGAATTTAACACAATTGAATACAATCTACTCTTTATTTTGCATGAAAAAAATCACTGTAAATAGTATGTGTCCTACACATGTAGTACATTTACCAGAAATTTAAAATGCACAAAAAGAGACGGTGGTTTTTACAGTAGCTGGAATTACTGAACTAAAGAGAACTACAAATTTTTAAACCTTATTAAGAAAAAACTCAAAGAACACAAAGTTTGATATCCCAATGTTATCTAATGATTACATTTGTGGAAAAATATTCTCTCATCCAACAGTTGGGACTACTTTCCTGTATTTTTTAAGAAGCATTTAAAATGTAGAGAAATAATCTGGTTTAAGTATAATAAACATTTGGGAAAAGAGAGGCTCGATCTCTGTCATATGGGCACAAATCATTCCACAATAAATAAAAATAATGAAACAGCAAAAAGAAATATAAATCTCCTCTACTAGAAACACACCCTTAAAAATTATCTGTTAAATTAGCGTTAGTATCCCAGCTTGAAATACTTGGTCTCTCATTTTACCCAAGACAGCAGCATCTCTAGGAAAGAACAAAAATGCAAGCACACAAGCACTGCTACAAAAATTCAAATAGCTACAGCTATTTGGGTGTCTTGAGAAAGGTTGTGGAATCTGAACTAAAGGTCCCATACTGGACCTACCACACACCTCTATTGCACTCAGTAATCCTGAAGTACTTTTTGTTCTGTCTCTGAACCCTGATTTAAAATGAATAAAAAATCCTTAATGTTAGAAAAAGATAAGCCTCACTTCCACAGGGCTAGTTTTCTTTTTCTCACATAGTGTAATCTGGTGCTTTTATAGTGGATAAAACGAACCAAAAATGACTTAATGACCTAATGTTTTTCCATGTTTTCTTTCTTTGCTTTATTGAAAAACAAAAATGCCATTTTTTATCCTGAATACTTTAAAGATAGCTGCAAAAACTAATTGTCTAGCGATATATAAAACAATTACAGTAGCAACACAGATATTCAGAGAAGAACACCAGCTTAACTTGGCAAATATAATAGAAATAAAGAGTCTTAAATAGGCTCTTCTAATGTTTACTACATAAAGTTTCATGCAGGTAGCAGGGTGCACATAATGAATTACACCTGCAAAGTTCAGATGACAAAAACATAATACCAACTGTCCACTGTCTCTCAAACAGATGTAACAAAACAGTGTCAACAAAATGTGAACGTCTTCTACTGTCAAATATTGATAAGTAAATCAGAAAGAATCAGTATTCAGTACAAACATGAAAAAGACTGTGCCACTAATAAATTCAGTACAAGCCTAGTAAAAAAGATTGCTGTTACCATGAAAGCTCATGTTACCATTAGATTACAGCATCGTTGAGCAATAATATGTACAAAGTTAATGAAATATAAAATGAACCAGTCCAAATTGTATTAAATTTCTGTAGTGTTTTCTACTGCATCTCATCACCTGCTAATGGCTCTCGTCATAGTATCTGCCACATTAAACTACATGGCTGTCCCAACACAACAACATGACAGGCAACTACATTTTTTTTTACTGCAAGACAGGAACTTGGTTCCGCTAGAAAAAAGTTCCAATAAAACCAAACAAGTATTCCCATCACAAATAAAATGATCACACAGTAAAATACAGAACACAGATTAAAAAGTTAAAACATCACAGGTTCACAGGTCTCCATACAGTGGCCCACAGGTGCACATCCATAGCACACACAACCTTGCATCCATGCACTTTCACTTACCTCAATAGCTCTCTTTATATATGGTATCTGCGTCCCACTGTCCAGATCTTCATTAATTATAAGTCTCCTAGCCCACTGACCAGCTCTGACAACACCATTACCATGAATTAGGACCAACAGCTTGTCAGGATTTATTAATGCATCTTCACTCATAAAGATAAAGCTCTTTGGTTCAGTCTCAGTTGCATCAACCTGCAATTACAGACAACACACATTTTAATGCATCAATAAGATTCTTTGAAAGAAAACCTGTAGCTTTAAAGTTATCTACCAAATTTATAAAAAAACATTCACCATTTATCAACCATTTCAATGCATTTGTTCCCAGTACTCATTAAGGCAAAATATGTAACATAACTTTCAAACATATAAACATACTACACTTTAGAACAGCAATCCAAGGGGCATTTAAAATTAAGAAAAGGAGTGAGAGATGTCATAAGCTTTGAAACATCAGTTGTTTACAGAAATTTACAGGAAAGAAGAAAGTCCATAAATGAGCAACTGGAGGTGGTGAGCGGGAGGGAGTAAATAATTTCTCACCTCTGATATGCCTGAAGCAACAATAAGATTCTTACATAATGCAAGAAAAAAATCCTGCAAAGTTCCAAATCAGCCACCTCAATATAAACACTCCATAAGCCACGTAGGAAACAGTACTGTAAATGTGCTTGTTACAAATTTAAAGGATCGGTCTAATAAAATATAGAAATCCAATTTGGGCCTAAATAATAGCTTCATTAAGAATCCTCCTGCACCAGGGTCAACGCTTAGATACTTTGGTGTAGGAAGAGACCAACAATTAGCTTTGATTTCCAGTAAATTGCAATCTAATACTACATTTTGTCTTTAAGAAAGCAAAGCAGCATGTTTTGTTCAATACACACTAAAGGTTTTACACTTGGTTTGGCAAGCCTTTCTCAAGACAAAAGAACTGTCCTGGTATAAATACCATGAGGGCAAAACAAATCTACATGTCTATTCATTCTTCCCTTTCTACCATAGGAAAGAAAGAACCAAACAGGCAAATCTCCCCCTCCCCTACTGTACTTCGTACCCCTCCACACCCACAGCCCAACTGTCCAGCTACTAGGAGCATGCTCTGCAACCCTGAAGAAAAACAGATCAGATTATGATACCCATGCTGAGAAAGAAGGAATTGGCTATTTGGATTATGTTCGTTTTTTCTCATACATGGGTATGTATTCTTAGCTGCCCTTACCACAAGAAAAATTAAATCTGCATGCATCTTCAGACTTTTAAAATTTAAGTCCCACCAAATATTTTTTTGAATTAAGTCAATGAGGCTACTTGAACAAAACAAATTTGTAAGTGAAAGAATGGTCATGTCTTTCTTCAATATTTGCCATAGTACTGAAGACCATATTCCCCTGCTCCAAAATAAAGTAACATCTCATGCACCAGCAAATGTACTCATTTTCTCTCACACTTTGTGCAAAAATAGAAACTATCATAAAGAGTATGTTCTACTGAAAAGACTGGGGCTACAGTCAGATCATGCTGCTGCTTGTGAAGTAGCAGTATTGACACCTTAAAAGGTAAAACAGATTAGGTAAAAAGTCAGCCAACACTGAATCTCAGAGAGTACTTGGCAAGGTGTAACTGACTTCTACCCATAAACTGAATATTTACAACACTATAATTAGGAAAAAAAAGAAAAAAAGGGAATTTTCTTTTCAGAATAATGTGTAACTTAGCTGTAGGTTTTAGCACTTATAAACTAAAATTTTGTGTACTATACAGGAAATACTAGCACTTAGTAATCATATGCACCAGAAGATATAACTAGCTCACACTTCTGCAAAGAAGTTAAACAACTAAAAATATCTACCAAGCTCATTAAAAATGATTTTGATTCTTTTCTCAAAATTAAACACATTTGGAGACTTTTTGTCAAGCTTATTTATCTTCAAACAGCAGCAATTTATTAGATCCAGCTTTCACTAAAGAATGCACATAAAGGTCACTCCTATCCACAACCTTACTTTACTGACAGATCAATGTAGAATACCATTTAATGGTGGACACACAGAGGCCACAAAATAATATGCATTTATTAGCCACTTGCTCTTCTGGACGCAAGGACACTGATTTCTGATCACATAAATCTAAACTGAATAAATACAGGAAAAGTTGTTTTTTGGGTTTTTTTTAACATTTTTAATTTTTTAACATGTTTAATTTAACAATTTGTTTCAACATTGTTGTTTACAGGCGAGAACAATCTTCCAGTAATCTGTAGCTAGGCATGTCAAATCTATCTAAATTACAATGATAATTTACTGTTTAAAACTATTGTTTAGTTTTCTTTTTCTTGGGTTTTTTTCCCAATGCACAGTAATTCCTGTAGGCAGCTATGGTGAGATTGCTATAGATATTATGACATTCTTAAAGTTTTCAAAGAGTGATTTTCTTTTTTCCACATGACTTCTGTCTCTAATGAGTTATCATCTAACACAGTAGTATCAGTCTATTAAGTATTTCAGCAGCACACTAGTTAGTTTTTTGCACAGCTACTATCAATATATAGAGTTAAAATCAACCTACACTTGAAATCTAATCTTATTGACATCCTTGCTACCCCATCAACAACTAGCCATTACTAACCCAAGATGTATGACACCTGACTAGGCTCCAGGAGTCTTTTATTTGGTGTACTGGAGGTTTTTAGGTTTAAGATTGAATGTTAAAAAGGGAAAAAAAATCCACTAGTATTTTTCTTGTTATTTTTCTTACTAAGTATTTTTCTTATTTCTGTTAAGAAACACAACAACAATTATGAAGCTCAAGTCTACAAAGTGAAACAGGTATAAACTGTAACTGGAGGAAAGAACGTGGCAAATAAGTCAAATTGACACGGAAAAGACTTAAAAATTGTGAGAATTGTGAGCAGCTGGTGGAGAGAGAAAATGGATTGTTTTCATCCCAAGATGAAAAGTCTTCTGTGTTTCAATACAAACCTCACTAACTCACTTAGGTTACAGTCTTCACAATACTGAAAATCCCGATTTCAAATTTTTTAATCAAAGATGTAAAACTGAGAACTGCTGATCAATATCATAGGCAGCTAAACAACATTTGACTATTACCACAACTAACTGAACAAACCTAAAATTGGTGGAAATTTTATGAACAAGTATTAACTTCACTTAGGTAACAAAACAGGGAAAAAGGAACATTGCAGTGCTCAGATTAACAGACCATTGTTTCTCAAAGAACAACAGTTCTTGGATGAACTTTTACCTATTGAAGTGGAAGAGGAAAGCATTGATAACTTAGAAGATTTTGCGAAGTGAGGCATTTCAGTGCCATTGTCAATTAAATGTATCCTGGTTTCAGCCAGGATAGAGTTAATTTCTTCTCAGCTGAAACAGTGCTGTGCTTTGGCTTCAGAACAAGAATGGTGTTGATAACACACTGATATCTTGGGGTTTTGCTAAAGTTGTGTTTAACCAAAGTCAAGGACTTTAGTTCCCTTGTCTCATGTTCCACTTGTGAGAAGGTAGGCAAAATAAACTCGGAGGGAGCATGGCTGGGACAGGTGACCTGAAGCGACCAAAGGAATATTCCAGACCACAGAACACCATGACCAGGAAATAAACTGGGGGGAGTGACCCAGCAGCATGGCTGATCTGGGTTCAGGAATCGGGGGTCCAGCATCTGTCAGTGAGTGGTGAGTAATTGCATCGTGCATCACTTGCTTTTTGCTTTATATTATCATTTATCATTATCACTGTATTTTACTTCGCTTTGGGTTATGAGATAAAACTGTTTTTATCTCACCTAACAAGTTTTACTTCTATTCTCCTCCCCATTCCACTGGTGTTGGGGGAGGTAAAAGGGGGTTTGAGCAAGCACCTGCATGGCTTAAAACGACTACAACATGTCGTTAATTATTAAAACTTCCATCTTAAGCTCCCCCAGAAGCTGTTAAAGATGCAGTTAATTCAGAAGCACACTCTATTTGTCCTCAACAGCTAAAGAAGAGCAAAGATCAATCACTGATTATGCCACTAAAACTAGAGAAATACAAATACTTCATCTGGCTAAAAAAAATGCAGTCTTCTTTTTAATCCTAACATAATCTTCAATTGAGCACAAAATGAAACTTTGAAAGTAGTAACTGAATGGCTTCTCCCTGAATATGAGACTCTTCATCAAAAATTTCAAGTCCAGTAGTGTATGTTGAACGTTATTAGAAGTACAGTGCTTTACAGTAACAATAATGCAACGTGGATCTTGGCCTCCATGTGTAGGAAAAAATGTTCAGAATTGTTAAACATGTTGGCATAATAAATTAATGGGAAAGCTCTCCTGATCTGCCAACTGATCTTATCTTCTTATCTGAAAAGAAATTAATGAATTTTTGTATCCAAAACTGAATCTGCCACCTAAGAAAGCAAAATGAAGACAGCAAGTTGGACTTTACACACAAGGTTGAAATTAAGGAAGACGAGAGAACATGAAATGCCATCATGCTAAACGTCTGAAGCACAGCATTTCCATTTCCTACTAAAATCATGCTGAACAAAAGCACACACCACCTAATACAGTCCTGAAATACATTTCAAATATTCAAAAATCACTGCACTGCCAACTTCATTATCAGCTGATAGAAAAAGGAAAGCCAAAACATCAACTTTCTCATCACCTTTGACTAGGTTAAAAGAAAAAATGTTTTTATATTCATCCCTAAAATATCCATATAAAAAGGCTTTATATATATATATGTGTGTGTGTGTGTGTGTATTTGAGCCAGCTTGGTCAGATGAAGGTCCAGGGTCCTGTTTCTGGCAACTGGCAGATTGCATAGGGAACAGTAACAAAACACAGCAGTTATAGAATGATTCTTGCCTGGTTTTGACAGCTAGTAACTTTGGAACCTCGCAAGCCAGAGTTTATGTAACTGGGCAAGCATGTACAATAGTTCAAGGCACCTATCCCACCTTAGTATTGTCAAATGGTTTTTTTTGAATGCATTTATACCTCTCTCCTTGATAGTACTCTGTGGCAATGAGTTCCACAATATAATTGGGACATATATGAAATAGTGCTGTCTCTTCCAGTAGAGATCTCCTGCCTGATAATTTAAACTTGATGCCCCTTAGGTTCTCTATTATGAAAAAAGCAAAAACCCATTCCCTATTCATCTTCTCTTCACCTTTCATGATTTTATAGATTTGTCATATTCCTTCCTCAGTCATCTATTTTCCAAGCTGAAGAATCTTTGTTTAATCTTTCTTTGTCAGAAAAGCATTTCATGCCTGTGATCATCCTTGCAACCCTCCTCTGTATTTTTTTTTAATTCTTCATATCCTTTTTGATATAGTGTCCAGACTTCATGCAGTGTTTAACATGAGGGCCCACATAATGAGTGGAATGACGATGTTTTTCTGTTTTGTTCTCGATACCTCATAATTCCTAACATCCTATTTGCTTTGAGGGTTTTTGACTGCCATTGAGCACTCACTGATGTTCTCAGAGAACTACTCACAATCACTCCAAGCTCTTTCCTGAGTTGTAATAGCTCATGTAGAGGCCACTGCTGTATTTACAGAGTGAGTAATCTTCCCCATAATTATTTATTTACCAGAAATGAATCTCCTATTATTTAATCATCTAGTTATTTAGCATCAAGAAATAATTTCCCAACTCATCATAATCAACTTTAGGTTTAACTATCTCAAATAATTTTTGAAGAAAACAAGAAAAATATGTTAGCTTGTGTTAATTACTTTTTTTCCTTTGTGTACAACTATCTCAGGCCTTAATAGCATTCCACTGGTAACAGATCATTTCATCTGTAAAATATGAATAACTTTCTCCCCTTTCAACCAATTAACTCTAAAGAGGACTTCCTTCTTAAAGCATTTGTTAAGCTTGTTGACAGTTCATTGGAAATACATGTAACCTTTTATTGACAATATTTTTCTTCTTCATGTGATCTCTGACTCCTGCAATGAATTCTGGTAGATTTTTTTTGAAAAGAAACCTGTACTCATTTCCCCCAATATATTATTGTTATTATTAGCTGATTTCAGCAGTAAGTTACATACAAATTGGTTGTTCTGCAGTTTTCTGTTTGACTTCTAATACAACCCTAGGTTTTAAAAAACTCTCATCTTGGAATTTGTTTTTTGTACAATATATTAACTTCTCCTAAGGTCTCCTCTATTGACAAATTATTGTCAGAATTACATCAGAATTATATCCTGTTTAGAAAAAAAAAAAAGTGTGTGGAAATTGGACAATTAATATTGGAAATAATGGTAATCCTTTTTCTTATTTGACCTGGGTGTTCATTTTAACTGCAGTTCATCTATCTGCCTTATCAGCTCTCTTTTATTATTAGCCTTCACAACTTCAACAAGCTCCTCAGATTTGGTTTTTGTGATCTTACTGTGATTTTACATGTAACTTGCCAACATTTATATTATTATATACCTTCTATTCTCATGCTAAAAGCTGTCTTACTACTTTTATTAGTCTCCTTTACTAGTTTAAACTGGAGGGTTTTGTTTTCTTACTTGGGAGTCTGTCAGTGGTGATTTAAACCTAGCTTTCACACAGCTTTAATTTTTCAGCTTCTACATACATAGTTTCAATTTTTCATTTTTCTATGTGCCTTCATAATCTATTTTTGACTTTGGTGAGGGCTTGCTACACAAAATAGCCAATCCTGAAGAACAGTGCTCATACCTCATGTGAATTTTTCCTCAATGCTCACAATTAGAAATCGGCATGTTTTGTGAGTTCTTACTTTGCTCCAAAATGCAACTAAATTATGACATTTCACAGAAATTGGAAGTAATAAATTCGAGAATAGCTTAAGTGTATTACTGAACAACTGTATTCATGCTCACTACACAATTTCTAAATACAAGTAAACAGAGATTAATCCAAAAGTGGGAGCTAGCCAGGGCCATTCCTCTTCCCAGCCAAGAAACCCAAACCTTAGAGCCAGGCAGACGAATCACCACATGGGTGACATGGGTGATGGAGGTCCCGTAATATTTATCCCAAGTTTCTTCATGTTTTGGAGCTAATCGATCAGCCTTGCTGATTTACTGCTGCATTACTTAAATGAATACTCCTTACATTCCTTTTTAGGAATCAAAGAAAGTCCTGTAGCCTTAAAATTTGGGCACTTTGAAGTCTATAAATTACAGCTTCATGGTTTCACAGACAACCTGCGACATGGCTTGAGAAGTCTTTTGATACATTCCACTGTCTGGAAGTAATTCTTCAACCAAAACTTCACCAACAAAAAAAATTAGCAAAGAAGCTGGAGATCACAGCTAGCACTGCACCAGGCAGACTGTCACGATGAACCTGATCTTACGTCTATGTACACAGAAAAATGTGAAGTGGGGAAACGCTTTCTCAGTCTCAGTTCTCCAGGCACTGGTGCAACCAGCAGGCTGTGAGTATGGAGGAGAGCTGCTGCTTGCCCTTTGACTTCTCTGTGAACCTTGTAGCTCAGCTCCTTCTGCCATGACCAGAAGACACTGAAAAAGCCCTTCTAGGAAACTGTTAGTAGTTTGGGCAGGTCATCAAAACATTCCCTAAGCAACACTCAGGGGATGGAAATGGGAATGGTAAAACGTTACAGAACTGTTAAAGCAAAATACCTTTTCCTTCCTGACCCTAAACAGGTTTTCCTTGACTGAATATGAAGGATCAGCAGAGAAGAACAGTAATTCAAAAGATTTCAAAGAGCATAGGAATCCTTCATAATGATGGAAAGCCTATGCAGTGCTGTCACACTCCAGTCTCCCCTGCCCTCTCCAGTATAGAATATAAAAATATCTGAACATCATCATATCACGACAGGTATTTATAAACACTCTGATATGTGGGGGAGCACTTCACCTCTTCCAAGGGCTGCTCGAATGTTTTCACTAAGCAACATAACCACTTTCTATTACATAAATATTACAAATTACTAAAAAAGCATCTTTTAAAAAATTACTTGGAATAGTTTACTGATACTCAATGTGAGTGTAGTCCTCTGCTTGCAAAGACATTTCTGTTTTCTACATCCAGCTGCAGACATCTCAAAATACCCACAAACACTTTTCAGAATGCTTATGGCTCTCCTATTAAAACTTTGAAAATTCTGGTTACTGGCAAGGTAAGGAAGGCTCAGCTGGAGAAATCAAACACATGAGAAGTGAGGTGGAACCACATCTCCAGATGCATACACATGCAAAATTTGAAGGCAGCGTCCCAAGACAACGCCTTGCACACAGCCCTGGCACACCTTGTCTTTATCTGCATATGAGATCACAGGCTATGCCAGGTACAGATTCATAAAAACAATGCCTTTGGAAAAACAAATTATACTTACTGGAAGAGTCACTTTCTTCAAGTGGCATTCCTTCTGCAGTAGTTCATAAATGTATTTAGTAATGATCTGGAAGAAAAAAATGTAAATGCCACCAGATACTGAAACACGTACAATAATGACATATGCATGCAGACAACTTAAAGGCTAATTGGTTAAACTTCTAAGCACTTGTATATGTTTTGCCACTTTTCTGAATCCTTTACTATATAACTAATTATAGAACTTGGAGCTTTAGACAAAAAATTCTCTCTGTTACACAGAAAAGTCTTCTTGCCAGTACAATAGAATGGTAGCTGTACTTGTGAATCCATTTTACACTGCTGTGTGAATAATCAGGTGAATAACAACCTCAAAAACCAAGGTTTATAACCAATTAATATATATACTGGAGTAGAAGAAAGGCTCTCCTTCTAAAGATATACTTTTAAAGCATTTTTTCTACTATCAGATTTTGGGAATTCTCTCCCCTCCAGCTTCAGTTCATGACTTACATGGAGAGCAGATCTGTAGCCAGCCACAGCTAAATTAACTTGCCATTTCTGCTCACCGAACAGGGAAGATATGGGTCAAGGGTTCCTAAATAGAAGAAAACCCCATACAGATTCCCCACTATGGGGCAGCTTGTATCTCTTTTCTCCATGTAGGAATAAAATTAATATTTCACACCTGAAACACAAGGTATCATTTCCTGAAGCAACCAAGAAAAAAAAAACCCACAAAACCTACCAGAAAACAAACCCCCAGCAAAACCCACAAAAATCAACCTAGTTGCAACAAAAGACTTGCCATCTCAAATGTAACAGAATTGTTCATATTCCAAAGTCTTGCCTACAATCTAGGGAATTTTTTTTTTTGCCCTTACATATTCTAAGTAAAATGGAGATGTAAAAACTTTCTAACTACTATGAACTTGGGAATTAAACTGAGGAACAAATTGGCACTTCATCCATTTGACCCTGTAAAAATAGTCTGTAAGCTAGTGACTGGATTTGAATGGCTACAGGAGTTTGAAAAGGAAAAAAAAAAAAAAAGCAAATTAAAGAGGTTAAAAAAAAAGAACTCATTAAGAGGCTGAAATGATGCTTGCCTTCTCTTTAAAGCTCGGGGAACTGTATTTAAATTTCAGTCAGGACAAAATCTAAGTCTCAGAATATTAATCCAAGAATATCTGCGTACAAACCCAGACAGTGTTCTTTAGTCCATCCCCTCAAGGCCACAATTACACCCATCTGAACCCAACAGAAACATCACTGTAGCAAAGGTCTCAAGTGATGGCATCTTAGCAACACACTATGGTCTGAGCAAGTAGGAGCCAGGGTATTATAAACTTCAAATTTAATTTTCCAAATGCACAATTATGAAAAAAAGTTTCAATGAAGTCCAAAAGTTTTTATTATGTAAATGTGAGGAAACACAATGTGCAAATGTTTGGAACACATATGAACAAACTGGAGGTACTGATGAAAGCTAATTAAAAATGCTGTATATGCCCCTCCCTTCCTTTCACAAAACCCCCAAATCTTTATTAGGATTATAAGAATCCTGTGTGATGCTGATCAAATACATTTATTGATAGAATTATGTTCAAAAACCTTTATGGTTTACAGAAAATCGGTCTTTGTGAACATTATTATCTACACAGAAACTGCATTTGGAGAAGGAATTCAGCTGTGAGCGATGAGTTGATTTAAGACATGTTTATCCCCAAAGCAGTATGCTGGGAACATGCATACACTGTAATTTTACCTTCAGGGGCAAACTTTTTATGGTTCACTGAAATTGACTGCAGTGTAACACCAACAAGTAAAGCAGTTAAGTTCCTGCAGTCTCAAATGCTAATGCTGTACAGACATTAAAGTGAATCTAATGATAATATGGCCTACAACATCAAAATTTTGTTTTTAACTCTCAATCTAGGCATCTACTGACTGTCAAAATCACTACAAGAACACTTGGAAGAGAAAAAAATTACTCTGCAGAAAATACATTTTAGATACCACTTGCAAAAGTCTACCCTTTTTACAGATGTTTGCATCTGCTCCTTGTATTCTTTCTCATTTATTTAGACCGTGTGTCTTCAGAGCAGAAATAAACCTCTACTCATTTGTTACAGAGCTGTCTCAATGGGGCTCTCATTCTAACTGACTCTTTATGCACTACTCTAAGATAATAAATAGTAATACGGCCTTAAAAATGGGACTGTTGAATCAGTAGAGCACTCTGGTGTGGCAAAGACTTAACCTAATGACTGCTTTCAATAAATGCAAACATAAAGAAAGATACAGTAGGTTGGAGGCTCACATGCAAAGTCTGAGATTATCATCCTCAGACAGCTCAGCACCTCAAGGGCCTACACTGCCCTGAGAGATTTCAGGAAAAAATGCCATAAAAAACAACCCTCAAACAAAATAAAAACCCTAAAACTTCTCCAGGGTGTGTATATATATATATACACTTATGTATGTAGCTACAGAAGTGGTTGAGGGTTTTTTGCAGTAGATCCACATGTTTTGGGATATCCTACCATGGTAGGAAATGATGGAAAGTGAAACACAAGATTTCTTGAAGTGCCATTCCAGTCCAAAATTTTCCAGATTTGAAAATATCACTAATGGCCAGATTTCCTGCACTTGCCATAGATGTGTCTGGAAAATTTGACAAAATCCTGTCTTGCCTAGGAAAATCTAGCAAAACTCTGTCCTATCCAGGAATATGGCTGCAAGTACTGAAAATGCTACACATCCAACACTACTTTTGGATACTTATGCTTTTAATTACTTCTTCTGATTTTATGGCTGATGAGTAATTTAAAAAAATTAATTATAAAAATATCTTTCCTACAGGTAGCAAAAAAGCAAAAAGAAAAGGAAACTGTGATATTGTTTATATAGTACTAGTTAGACTTAATATTTTGAATCTGTACAACTTATATAACCACAGCTTCTCTAAGCAGCAATATTAGCTTGTGCATGCTGGTGTTCGATACTTAAGATCTGAAAACTATTGTAGAAACTACTGTAGAATGTTGTGAAGTGTCTTCTGACTTCTGGCATGAGAAGGTGGTTCTGGTTACACTCTATTCTCCTGGACTACTTATCACTCACAGGGCTGCTCATCACTGCAGGTATATAGTGACAGAGGCTGATAATTCAGTCCTGCACCAATAAACCATCTGACCTATCAAGCAACAAATTGTTCAGATCCAGACAATATCAATGTAACTTCTACTGGAGAGCCCTACTCACACTAGTCATACTAACCTGGGATATTCACACTTTCTCTAAGGCTCTTGAAACTGGTGCCAATACTGTATATAAGCAGTATACTGCATTTTAATTCAAGGTAGTAAGGCAGCTGGAGAGCAGGCATCACTGTGTCCAAGATGGGAAAGGAAAAACAACCAACAGAAGGCCTGCCCACAGTGTATGAAATTAATTTCCTGATAAATGGAGAAGAAGCCAGCAGTTCTGTAATTCTTGTATGAGATATAGGAAACTTCCACCTCAGATTAGAGTATTCCTGCACTTCATTCACTTCCAAGCGCTGTCTATCAAGAAAACACATCCTAAATTAGACAAATATCTGAACTTAAAACTATCAAGGTGTTCTTACCGACTATTGGGAGAACTGGAGGAAGAAGAAAAACAAAACACAAATCCCAAAAATTTCCAGGCCTCCCATGATCTATTCTGATAGCAAGAGAGAAATCCTTCCCAGCCATGGAAAGCCTAACATCTCAACTACCCAAAAAAGGTTGCATTCAAACTGTGTGATAGGGGAAATTTTCCTCCCAGAACAAAGCAAACTTCTCTGGAGGGAAACTTCATTATTTATACTTTAAATTGCTCTCATTGAGCAGAGGAGCCTGAGTTCTGCTTTCCCTTAGCCTGAGAAACTTCTGCCCCAAACAAAATCACAGCTATTTTAATTTTGTTGCACTAAAAAAATCCCCATAATGAAGGCAAGCTGATGAGAGCAGGGACCACAGCTGAGTAGAACACATCCTGAGCAGTAAAACCAAGTAGGTTATCCTGGGTATATTAAAAGCACAAGTATCTAATCTCGGCTGCCATTTCTTTCTTTTAGTTTTCCTTCATCTATGGTGCACAAGGTTAAGAGCCTTAATACACATGGTTCAGGAGTGGAACCAAACTTCAGTGCTCACCACTGCCCTTCTGAGGAGCTTAAAATAAGTCAGTCTCGATTGATGTTGGATATAACACAGAATAACTCCAAAAATACCTTTTCTAAGTGTTAGTGGTCTCAAATATGTAATCTGCAAAGTTCAATAGCCTAATGGATAATTGGGGGATAGAGCTATGTTGTGACCAGTGATCCTTCATATGGATCCAGAAAACAAGTTCTTTTAATCACAGAGAAATTAAATTTAATGACTGGGAAAGACAGCAAAAAGAACAGAGAAAAGTACATTCTCTTACACTAGACCTTTGTTTCACCCCTGCATTGCTAAATACTCTGCACCACGACAGCAAGACTATAATGCTGCATACAGTCTGCAGAGCAAAACTGCAACTCCAAGTGGAAACCTAGTTCTGGTGCCCACAAGTGTAGTACATGTTATTGGTAAGGTCCTGGCTTCCTAAAACACATGCTCTTTTAAGACTATATTGTTCATATACAGGACTTTCTTATGGACTGTTTTCAATAATCAGAAAGCATTGAAAAATTTTGTTAGCAGCCTAATTTGTGAAATCTTTGCAATACAGAATCCTGAAGCTCCATGATCAAAAGATCAATACCTGCATAGATCTATGTGAAAATAGAAATTAAAGACCAAGAGCCAGTGACACCAACATGTTTAAAGTTACAAAGAACATGAAGGTACTGAAGTCTAAAAACGATTATAAGCGGAGACAAATACCAAAGAGGCGCTTCATTACACTAAGTATTAGAGGTCTTTAAACAGAGTCTGGAAAAGAGTACTGAAAAAAGAAATCCCACAAGCAAGGAGGCAGTTCCAAAATAGCTCAGTTTAAAATAATATCCCCTCCATTTTAAGTCTGCAAGACATGGAAAAAAGCCTTGTACCACATTCTGAAAACATCAAAAAACCAGCACGGCATACATGAGGAAGAGCAGGATTGCAGCTGACCCACTAGCGAACTCTTCCACAACAGAGATTGCCAAGTATACAGACAACAGATCACAACTCAGCGACTTGATTAATAACACCTACGTCCCAATCCAGAGGAGCTGCTTCAGCACATACTGCACAGTACGTACCCATGCTGGGACTCAGTGAAGTGCACTGAGCTCTGCCCGTCAAGTTCCCCTGCCATGCTGTGCTTTACAACCCAAGTCCTCTGAACTCTCTTCTTTCCTCCCCCAAATATGCTCTCATTTTCAAAACCAACCATGACTACCCACCAGAAGATTACATATACAAATAGAACAAGCCTGCTGCAGAGGGAAAATAAGAAAAAAGACAGTAAATTACTCAAACTTGCAAAATATTTTCTTGAGTGAATTCTCAGCTAAAAAATATACTAAAAAATTGGCATAAGCCTGGGTCATTTGTGGCCTTCGACTTCTAACTGGGCATCTATCAGGTGTCATTGGAAATCATTACCATGCAACCAACAGTCATGGATTCATGACAGATGTGAGGAACCCTTAGGCTAGCACAAACCACAAAGTCTCTTTGTAGACAATCAAATGCCACATGTCCCCCTCTTTCCCCGTATATGCATTGCTCATGACTAAAATGCCAACAACCCTGTCAAATGGCTGGTGTATGGTTAACACATGATAAGGTACATGTGACACAACAAAAGATAAGGCACATGAGATCGGTTGACATAACAACCACTCCCATGACAGAGGACAGATTACAAGACCTTGGAGAAATGATGAGGGAGCACAAGCTGTTAACTCAAGTTGTCCACACCACTGCCTACTCCCACACACGTGTAGCAGATTTTGGGGAAAAAGAGGACAAAACTACAGATTAAATATATTCTTCTGGTGGGCCAGATCCAGCTGGATGGATCCGAGATTTCCCACATCATATTCCTCATGTACCAATATTCAAAACACAAACAGAAAGTCATCATCACGATTACTACTCTTGCTACCACTTTTCACTGCTCCAGGGATTAAATATGAATGGAGACAGAACTACTCTCTCAAAGTTAAGAATGGCTACTTCCCATCGTGAGTGAGATGTGTTGGCAATGACACACTTACTCAGTGGATAGGAGCTTCTGCTTCCAAAGATGCCAGCTTGTGATAGAACACTCAATAAACACTCAGTCATATCACTTTTCATTAATTTTTAGACAGTTCTCAAAGTAAATGAGAGTGGAGAGAGTAAGAGAATCTAGTGGCAATAATTTTCATTGCACATTTTTATGAATGGACAGATTATTCAGAAAATCAGGGGTAGTATATTTAAAATTAAGTAGACTTTAGCTAATAAAACATAGCTACAATGGCATTTTGCTTCTTGACTGACTTCTTGGGTTTTCCTAAGTCATACCATTAAAAGGGTTAATACATTATTAGTGTCATTAGTAGTTTATTATTCCTCCAGTAACATTCTCAGATAACTATATTTTAACCTCAGTTTAATCTCCTACATGAACACACATTACAGAAAAAAGAGGAAAAAATAGAATTAAAATTATTAGTGATATTTTTGGTTTAGAAATCACCGAAGTCTGACCATCTCTACCCTCTACAGTAAGTCACTCAGACATAAGTTCTTATACTTGGAAGAAAAATGCAAGGGTTTGTTTTCTTTTTTTTAGAGATACAAAACTAATGTGACCTTAGGTTTATTTGTCAACTCCCATCCTGTGAGAGAACTGCACCTAAAATGTGTAACAACTGAATATTACCAATTCACCTGAGAAATCCACACAGACATACCAAAATCAGCCTCATTTGTATTATTTTTATTTTGTAAAGTTGTATCTTTTACTTAACTTCTTACAGTACACCAAAAGATTCACTGTCAGCTCCTCAGACCTCTGAAATTATTTTAACTCTTCATTCAGAGCTAACATAAAAAGTTACAGTCTTTTGAATCTACGTTTCTCAAAAATAGAATTTCCATGGGCCTAAAAAGGATACTATTTTCAAATAATTTCTACTTGGCATAAGAGATTAGACTCCTCAGCACTACTAGTATTTTCTAAGAACTTCAAGGCAGAGTACACAGATAGGAGGTTTTGTAACTTATCTTAAAAATAAACATATATAAAACACTAGAAGCAATGTCATTATGAGTAATGGATTTTGTTATTTTATAAGATTTGTCTCCTCATTGGTAATAGGCACTTCAATGCAAAAAGAGAAAATAAGCACAAGAGGAAACAATCCTTATGACATACAGTAGTATACCCAGTATTTTTGCAATATGTTTCCTCTTTGCAATGTAAGAGCAATAATGTTCAGTGAAACAAATGCAAAATGAATTCCAACTGACTGCCCTGCAGCAAATCTCAAGTGGTAGGACTGACCTGAGGCTTGCTACTGTGGCTGCCATAACCTTGGTTGAATGAGCTTTCCTTCGACCCTGAGGTGACAAACCTGCCAATACTTACTAATGAGAGATGCAACAAACTTTCTGACACACAGCTCTTGGATACAGACTTACCTAAGAACTGGGACAAACAAACAAAAAAAAACCCTCACCATCATCATTCTGGAACAAAAATATCCTGAAAGCTGAATGGACTTTCTAAAGCCTCAGTTCGGCAAGCTAAAAAAGGGGAAAAAAAAAGCCGAGAAAAACAAAATCAATGGCATTTTAAAAATCCACAAAGACCTCACTTGGATTATAGTGTGGGAGAAGAATTCATTAAGATGGAACTGACATGATGTCATTTCTTGCGTTTTCTACTGAAAGCAATTCAATTCAACCTTAATACACAGTTGTGGTACTCTGGATTTTGAGCTGACTGATCACAAGTAGGATCTCAAGATCTTCAGAGATAATTAAATGAAAGACAACAGGGATTTGTCATGAATGCAGCACATACTGTTGATGTGATTTGAACCAAAGTTTTGTTATATGGTCTTTGCTGACACCTGTTGGTTTATTTCTTGTTTTCTTTTTTTTTTTCTTTTGTAAGAGATGAATCTCTAATTTTAGAAATCACTTGACAATTATTTGGCTTTAGAAATGGCTTAATTACAAAGTGAATCTTATGGAAATTCTCTATTTTTTTTAAATATACATACATATATATACATATGTATCGGTGTTAAGTAGGCAATTAATAATTAATTAATCAAGCACCTTGCACTACAAGCAATTAAACATCAGCAGAAAGCAAGACTCCTGTCCCAAGCTGAGACAAGAAACACAGTGATGAAAAGTTTGCAAAAGAAAGACGCAAACTAAAAAAAGCTCAAAAGTTTAACAGTGGATCAAGTTTAAATGAAGATTATAACTACATTTTAATATTCCAATCCTATCTATATAGCTAGAACTATCATATCTCTAAATATCATAGCAGAGAATAAGGGAAAAGATAACGGAAGAAAGAGAAGTTTTGATTATTCCAACTATTAAGGAAATAAACACTGTTTAAGTGGAGAGACAGTGCCCTGGTTTCAAATGGTTAAAAATCCATGCCAAAAACCAAATGACATCAGATTAACACAGTTAAAGCACACCAGCTTTTGCAGTCACAGACAAGAAAGTCAGTGATAAACAGACTTTACCTAATTTTAGCTGAAAAAGATCCTCTTTCTCTAGGCTAAACAACTCCAGCTCCTTCAGAAGCTCCTCATAGGACTTCTGCTGATGCTAAAATTCCTTAAGCATCAGCACCCTCCTACACACTTGGGAACACCTAAGCCGTACAGATGGCCACTACCTATCTCCTCCTGGATTACAAGGCATTTACTTTCCTCCCCATCCCTGTCTAGCAGCTCAGGAGGCCAGATGTCCTGAGGATAACCACTTTTACTCTTGAAGACTGAGACTCAGGCGTGAAGTACACCAGCCTATTCCTCATCTTTGGTGATTATTTTCACTCCCAATATTCACTAAAGAATGGAGGTTTTCCTTGGCCCTTTTTTAAATAATGTATTTATAAAAACACTTGTTATTATCATTTACAGAAATGGCCAGATTAAATTCTAATGGAGATTTTGCATTTCTAATTTTCTTTCAGCATGACCTAACAACATCCTTGAACACTTTCTGAGTTACACACTCCTTTTTCCACTCTCTTTTTTTTTCTTTTTTTCCCCTTGAGTTCCTAGGAAAGCTCCCTGCTCAGCTAGGCCAGTCTTCTTCTCCACTGGCTTCTCTTTCAGCACACAGGGGTGGCCCACTCCTGTCTCTTCAAGACTTATTTCCTAAGTACATCCACCTTCCTGGACCACTTTGTTTATAAGGGCTGTTTCCCAGGGAACTTTCTGAATCAGTCCCATGAATAGCCCAAAGTCCATCCTCTGGAAATACAGGATAGAAGTCTTGTGGAGGCCCCTCCTTACTTCAGCAAGAACTGAAATCTCTATCATTTCACGATCACTGTGCCCCAGAGGGCCTCTGACCACCACGGTTCCCACCAGCTCCTCTCTGCCTGCAAACAGCAGGCCTAGCAGAGCTCCACCCCTGGCACGCTTGCTCAGCAGCTGTGACAAGAAGCGCTCCTCCATATATTCCAAGAATCTCCTGGACTGCCCCTTTCCCACTGCACTGAGTTCCCAGCAGGTATCTGGCAGGTTACATCTCCTACAAAAACAAGGGCTGGTGATTTTCAAACATCCCCCAGCTGCTTATAGAATAATGCTTATAGAATAATCTCTTCATTCTGGTTGGGTGGTCTGTAAGAGACTCCCACTGGGATGTCAGCCTTGCAGGCCTTTTCCTGATTCTTACTCATGGTGCTCAATCTTTTTATCACTGATCCCAAACTCCATGGTGTCGAGAGCCTCCCTGACATACAGAGCCACCTGTCCACCCCTCCTGCCTCACCTTGTCTCTTGTGAAGAGTTTGTAGCCATCCACTGTGGTGTTCCAGGCACGAGAGTCATGCCACCACGTTTCTGTGATGGTGACTCTGTCACAGCTTTCCTGCTGTACCATGGCTTCAGCTCCTCTTGTTTGTCAGCCATGCTGCATGCGTCAGTGTAAAGGCACTTCAGCTGGGCTGCTCACTTCACCCCTGACTCGGGCTTACCACCCCTGGGCTCATCTCTGGGAAGCCTGGTTTCATCCCTTTCCCTCTACAAACCTAGTTAAGAGCCCTCTCAATCAGCCCTGCCAACTCATGGGCTAGAATCCTTCTGCCCTTGTTAGACAGATGGAGCCCATCTGATTTAGGCAGGCCTGGTGCTGTAAAGATTGTCCATGGTAAAGAAACCAAATTTCTTATGATGGCACCAGCCCTTAAACAACGCATTGATAACATGGGTTTTCCTGCTCTTTTTATCATTCATCCCTGCTCCTGAAGGAACTGTGCAGAACAACACCTGTGCTCCTGCCCCATCAACCAATCAATCCAGCCCTGACATCCTTTTTAATGACCCTGGCACTCCCTTCTTGTCAACCTCATCACTTCCACTCAGGACAATCCATGGTGGGTAATAATCAGAGGGCGGAATTAATTTGGGGAGTCTCCTGGTGATATCCCATACATGGGCCCCAGGAAGGCATCAGACTTCACTGTGGGATGGGTCTGGTTGACATACAGTGCCCTCAGTTCCCCTCAGAAGAGAGTCACCTAGTACAACTACTTTTCTTTTTTCCTTAATTCCTGAGGATGTGATCCATCTGACAGATGAAGTGCAGCTGGAACACCCTCCAGACAAATATTTCTCTTTAGTGTCATCTGCCTGACCCTCTGGACCCAGGGCCTCGTACCTATTCTGTAAGGGCACCTGGGAAGGAGGGAATTTCACTACCTCTCTGAGTGGGTACCCGTTTCCATTCCCCCCATCTGCTAGGTCTCCTTCTTCTGCCTGCTGCTAAGAGGGGCAGGGCTCCTCTGACTCCTGCTGAGCTTCTCGCAGGTTTGCAAGGCTGTAAGTCCACAAGTCTATTTCTCTTTCACTCTCCCTAACACTCCTCAGCCTTTCCACATCTCCCTTAGGCCCTGCCACCAGACAGAGCAGATCATTCACTGCTCACACCACACACAGGTGTCTTTTGCAGTGTCCTCTGGTACTGCCCCCAGGCTCAGACACTCCCTGCAGCCAGGGCTCTGGACATCTCTGTCCTTGGGGCTCTGCTTGGGTTAGCACACTTTTGCTGGCAGCAGAGGCAATGGCTTCTGACCATTTGTTAACCATTGCCTGGGGGGGAAAAAAACCAACCTAAACCAGCCAAAAGACACACCCTACCATGAGGAGCGGCTGCACCTTTCCTGCTCTCCTGCCTGTGGGAACTGCCTGCAAACTGCTGTGCCATGCACTCGCTGACTGACATGCCATGCCCTGCCCATTGGCCCACTCCAGTTCACAGCACTCCCTAGAGCTTTTTTTAAATCGCCGACAAATGGCCTGGAGATCACCCCTTAATCGCCTGAATTCTCCTTTTGATAGTCAATCTTGGTTTTGCTAGGTTGAGAAGTGAGTATTATGGCTTCTTCTACCATTTGTGCTGCTGGCTAATGTGCCTTATTTTCCCAGCATAGTATTCTCAAAATTATAACTTGTAATGCAGAATCAAGAACATTTGCACTCCTGAATATTGTAAATCGTCCCAAAAACATGTTCCTATGATGTAAGTTAGGACCTTTTCTGTTACTGAATGTAGCCTGTCCAACAAAATACTAAATGGCATTAAAAATGTGCATCAACCTTCACTTTCCACTTGTGGTCACCTTATGATTCATGTCAATTTTACCTAAATTATCTCCAGGATTACAGGCTATTTTTATGTAAAAAATTATTAGTAGTTCAGTTAACATTTCAGCCAAATAAATTCTACTTTCTAATCTATCTGACAATATCCTCAACTGGTTTCCTGTGAAGGTGGAAAGGTAAGCCCAAGAAAATGAAACCAGAAGAATATACTGAGCAGTCCACCAAGGAGTATAACGTTCTAAAAGACAGCTAAAGAAAAGAAAATATATATTTTAATTCTTAGGCAGGCAGTGAACTGACACCAGATTTGTCTTACAGAAAGATAAGTGAGTATCATCTTACAGATTTACTTTGAAATGACCCAATCACACAGTATCTGTATAAAGGAAGATGTTCCAGAAAGAAATATTAATTATGTATTTTATTAATTTGCAGTTTTAGCTTACTGAGGGAGAACTGATAAAACTTGAACTCATGTACTCGCAACTCTGTATGCACCTTGATAACTTGCAGAAGCTGAATTCAACTTATCTGCTGAGAAAATTATTTGAATTTTATTTATGTACAACCATATACATCTGGAAGTATTTTTTGCATACTCAAATGCTGTGACCAAGAGCACTGAACTATGCTGATGTCTGCAGGAATTTATGAGACCTTTTACTTCATGCTTAATCCTTATGTAGTCCTAGCAAAGTAGCATCCAATGGTCCCTGACATTCCCAAAATACTTCAGAAAGAAGGGATGTGACACTGTAGACTTAACAGTAGATCAACATTTGGGACAAATAAGAGCTCTGTTCCTCGCTGACACCTTTGAGTATAAGCTTATGTTATCAAACAAGCTGTTTCCTTTTCTACTACACAAACTAATTTCAAGGCACACAATCTCTTAAGGTGCACTTCTGCTAAACACAATAGAATTGAGTAGCAGCATACATACTACCAGATAACACCTTTTCAAGTACATCATGACACATGTCTTGAAAAATCAGTTGGTGGAAGGCAATATGCACTTTGAAACTGAAACCCTCAGAGAATCACAGAATAAGCTGAGTTGGAAGGGATCCATGAGGATCACTGAGTCCCACTCCTGGCCCTGCACTGGACTGCCCAAAGAATCACACCACGTCCCTGCAAGTGTTGTCCAAATGCTTCCTGAACTCAGACAGCCTTGGTGCTGTGACCACTTCCCTGGGGAGCCTGCTGCAGTGTCCAAGCACCTCTGGGTGAAGAAATTTTTCCTCATATTTAACCTGAACCTTAACTCAGCATTATGTTGTTTCCTTGTGTCCTGTCACTGGTACACACACAATAACAAAGAGATCGGTTCTTGCCCCTCCACTTCCGCCTGTCAAGATGTTGAGAATGTGCCAAGGTCTTCCCTCAGTCTTCTCCAGGCCAAACAAACCAAGTGACCTCAGCCACCTCTTAGAAGGCTTCCCCTCAAGATCCTTCACCATCCTCATGGCCCTCCCTTGGATTGCTAATAGCTTGATGACTTTTTTATATTATGGTGTCCAAAACTGCACACAATCAAAGTGAGATCACTGCAGTGCAGAGCAGGACAATCCCCTCCCCTGGCTGGCTGGCAGTGCTGGGCCTGATGCCCTCGGCTGCCAGGGCACATTGTTCATTCATATGCAGCTTGGCATTAACAAAAAACCCCAAGTCCCTTCCCACAGCACTGCTTCCCAGCCTCTTGTTCCCTAGTCTGTACACACAACCGGGTTTGTCCCACTGAACTTGAATAGTAGAGGAATCAGGGAGTAGGTGGCAGGATCCATACCAACAGCACCTAAAAGAAGCATGTGTCTTAGGTTACAACATAAGATGTAACCAAAAGTATATATTCTATCACCATCTGTTAAAACCACATGGGCCAGTGTTCTTTATCTCTTCCATAACTCCCTCTGGTGAATATCTTTGTTAATGGGCCTTGTAGCCTCCCTGCATGACTCACAGAATTGCATCATCCCACTGAGAGATGGTCCGCCCAGTGGGAGGAACCAAGCATTCCTACCTGGATGTAATCTGAGGTTTGGAACATCACACTCAGACCTTACCTACCGGATTCCCAGAAGACAAGAGCTACCACTGGACCTTCAGGTGGAAGCCAGACCCTTAACAGAATTACCACTTCAACAGGATCACTTCATCTGGACTGCTACCCTGACTAACAGGGTTATATCCTGACTCTCCCAGTGTTCCTGTACTACTGCATTTATTTTAATTTTCCTATTGAATTTTAATTCTGACTTGTGATCTCCCAGTGGTTTGTCTTCAAACTGGTACAAAATGAAACAAGCTCTTACTGAAGGATGAGCTTACTCTGGTTTCTTAAAGAGCTGTATTTTTGAACCTAAATTGTGCAGACCTTTACACGTTTTTCTAGTAGACATGGATTGCTAAGTAGTGGTGGGTTTGCTTTCCTAGTTACTTACTCTGGTGCACTTACCCTCAGGTTAGAAACTACTGTTCTAAAGGACACATACTGGATAAGAACACCAATTCCGATCAAACCTACCAACTCCCTGCAGAGTTGTAGTGCTAGGTATTGAGACATTGAGTTATAAGGCCTTTGTAAATGTTTACTCAGAGCAGGAGCTTGAAACTCCTTTTCCCATAATTAAGGCTAAGGACAAAACCTGACAGCATGTAGAAAAAACAGCTGTTTGGTACAAAAAAAAGACAGTTGCACATGAAGAGTTTTCAAACTTTTCCCAGAGTTTAAATATTATCCTGAAGTGGCATGAAAGTAGGCCAACACAGCCAGAGCAATTAATTCTTTTGGATTAAACTATGTAGCAAGAGATTAAAGCAATTGTTCTTTCCACTCTCAGTCTATGTCATATTCTGACTGCAACAGTCTTGATATTCAGTACCCTTCCCAAAAAAATAGATAACACTTGCAGAAGATTTGTGGTGCTCCTTTTGAAATTTTCATACAAACTTCACAAAAAAACTTTCACTTGTATGAAATTTTCATACAAACTTCATTACATATGACTCCCTTACAAAACTTGAAAACCAGCACATTTTCTCCCTTTGAAGTCAGCTACACAGTCATAGTACGAGCATAGCTCCATTTACTATGGTTAGCTCTTCCATGCCACAGCAGAAACTTTCATCCAGGGTCTCCTTTATCCAGGAAGCTCCACCACTGGAGTATGCAGATAGAGATGTAGCTATAACCACGGTTAGGATGTTCACATTTAAAGGCAGTCTGTATATTTTTAGCTGATCAGCCTGATAAAACTTTGCAACTTAACAAATTATTTGTGTTAAGGACTGACGCAACTGATACAGCTTTATTGACAATATCATTATTTTGCTAGATGTTAATAAAAATATTCCCAGAAAACCGAGATGTATAGGTATCTTGTTAAAAATACAGAAAGCAGAGAAGTCCTTATCATGCAAAAGATGAAAATACTGTGAAAATGAACAAACTCTTCTGGAGTTCTGCAGCTGAAAAGAAATGTATTTTAGAACAGTTGATGAAAGCAGTAATCTACATATCTGTTTTTCAAAAAACTCATGCTGAAAAAGAAGGAAAATACTGTGCCTTTCATGGAAACTTTTAAGATCACTAATGGAAACAGGACCTGAACATTCACAAGAGAAAGGTGCACCAAGTCATCACACATACTGACTGGTGTTCTGCCTATGCATTACATAAATGTATCTTTATTCTGGTCATAAAGTTGTCAAAAAAGCATTTTTCTCACCACTCCTTCAACAGAAAATAGTCAACGAGCTCCCATTTTACTTCCTTGCTGCAAAATCTCTGCTGATTTTGGAGTTTGTGACTGTGCTCATTGTTTTTAAATGGAAACAATCACTAAGTCCAATGATAATTCAACTTTATTCTGCTGTGCAATAAATTTTGGGCTTTTCTAAACCACAAAAAAGGAAAAAGAAAGAAATGGGTACATACAGGTAGATTAGCAGTAGCTTTAATTTCAGCTACATGAAAACGGCTGGTACATAAGTTTATTAAGAACTGAGAGTCTAAAGTTTTGCATGTAAACCCAGAATGGCAAGAATGGTTCTAATTGAACTAAAGCTGCTGAAGGTTTTATTTTTAAAAAGCTCATGATGAATTCATTGAAACACTCCCCCTATTCCAATTTTTGTCTTCTTTTTAACAATTAGTACCATTCTTTGAATTGAAGCAACTTTACAAGTGCTTTATAAACAACCATCTGCCTTATTGTATCTTCTCTGCTTTTCACTGTTTATCAATTTAAAAATGTAAAACACATTTATCAACAATGTAACAAACTCCCATCTGGGTTTATGAGATGCTCATCATTTCTTTCAAGAATCATGTTAGCAATAATTACAAAACTATCTCTGAACCTTTCGCGAACTGTCATGTTACTGTGATGAACCAACCTACTGCCAATTGCTGCCTGCAAACTAGAAGAGTTCACTGAAGCACATCTGACATAATCATTCCACTAAAAACTCTTCACAAACACCAGATTTTGAAAGCTGATTTAGCATATGCAAATGAATATACTGCATGTAATGAAGATTCATATTCAAATTTCCGTAGGTACTGTTAAGTAGTCCTGAATCCTAACTGCCCATTTACTTCACTCAGAAAGAAGAAATGTTGAAAATAAACAGATTGTTAAAAGCTTTATAAAATTGTAAAGACTCTACATACATTTAATTTTTTTTCTGCTGCCTCCACTATCTTTCTCTATTATCAAAAACATTTATTCAAAAATGGGAAAAGTAAAAGGACTGGAACTTTCTAGAAGTGTATTACTTACAGCTTAGGAACTACAATTAGAGAGCAACTCAGTGCCATGCCCTAATTTGAGTTGCTTTACCTAATTTGTTTGAAGTCTTCTTTGCCATTTTTCTATTTCACACTTATGTAGCAAAAACTGAAAATAATCACACCAGTATGAAAAAAACCCTACAATAAATGGATTCCTAAAGAACTGCACTTATGATTACCCTTGCTGTCCATAAAGTGATAGGGCTCATTTAGGCTCTTCATTCAACAGGTACACTCAAGATTCTCTACTCCACATAGATTCTTCTCTGCGTGATATGAAATGAGATCACACCTTCATATATTTTAAACATCTTGGCTAATCAGTCTCTTCTGCCTACCTTTCTATTTTTGTCCAAATATTACAACTCTAAATGTTTTTTTGTGACATTGACTCCACTGTAAAATTTTACTAAAGCAAGAAACATTTTGCAGCATTCATCAGTAGATGGGTGTCCTGGCCAGGACAGGGTTAACTTTTGCAGTCGCCAGCAGGGGGCATGGCTGGGACCTGGAGGAGGTTATCCTTTACCACCTCACATCATTGCTAGGCCAGCAGGACTTTCCTTCAGGGAGAAGGGGTCTCTTCTGGCTGGGGTAGCATGGCTGCTGTGGGGTCAGGTCAGGCTCCACAGTGAGCATTTTACATGTAAATCACTCTTTTTTGTATACTTTTGTTACTAGTAGTGCTTCTGTTATTATAGAGTCAAAAAAAAAAAACCCAAACCCAACCAACTGGGTTTTTTTGCCTGTCACTATTCCAGTTTTTTAGTAAACTGTTATATTTTTTCACTTATACCTACTCACAGTCATTTCTCCTTATTGGATTAACTAGGGGGAGGTAAATAATTTTAGACTGTCCCTCTTAAATTATCTTAAACCAAGACAATAATGATAACTAAACCAGCTATATACATGCTTTCCATTACAACTAAATTGTTCTAAAATAAAACCTGCTTATATATATTTACAAACATCAATGACTCAATGTCATTTCACTCAAATTTGTTCCAAGAGGTCTGTTAGCAAGAACTGGGATTACCCTCACCTTCAGAGGCAGGTTGTAACACAGGGTATTTCAAGGACCCCAAAAGGCCACTGATGAGCTTTTCAGAGAGCTGCTGTGGAGACAGAGAAAATGAGACAGCTGAATACTTTGCCTGGTCTCTCAGAGGACCCTTCTGCAGTGGGACCGCTGAGGGTTGAAGAGCAACAGGTACCAGCCACTACGACACAGAAGTGCACCATCGATAACACCATGCCAGCCAAGACTCTCATCCATAAGATGACACCACTTGGTGTCCTCTGAACTGGAGAGCCACGGAGTGGCCAGCAAGACTTGCTCACCGGTCAATAGTCTCATATGGCCAGTGTGCAAGTCCAGTGGAGAGTGGAGACTGACAGTGGACTACTGGGGCTTGAATGAAGTCACACCACCACTGAGCACTGCCGTGCTGGACATGCTGGAAATTCGGAACGAACTGGAGTCTGGCCAGGGCAGCAAAGTGGTGCCACCATTTACATTGCAAACGTGTTCTCTATTCCTCTGGCAGCAGAGGGTAGGCCACAGTTTGCTGTCACCTGAAGGAGCACTAAGTACACCTGGAATTGGCTGTGCAAAGGGTGGAAACCTAGGCCCACTACTTGCCTTGGACTGATCCAGACTGCACCAGAAAAGGGTGAGGCTCCAGAACACTCACATTGATGACAACATCGTATGCAGGAACACAGCAGAGAAAGTCTATGAAAAAGGTGAGAACATAATCCAAATGCCCCTGAAGGCTGCTTTTGCCATAAAGCAAAGTAAGCTCAAAGGACCTGTCTAGGAAACTCCTTTTTTAGGATTAAAATGGAAAGATGGACATCATTGGATTCCAATAGATGTGGTCAACCAAGCAGCAGCTCTGTCCCTGCCAACCAGCAGGAAGGAAAAACAGGCTTTCTTAGACACTGTGGGGTTTTGGTGGATGCATATTCCACATTACAGTCAAGACTGTGAGTGCTCTCTATCATGTGACCTGGAAGAAGAATGATTTTAAGTGGTGCCCTGAATGATAAGCTTTTGAACAAATCGAACAGGAGATTGTTGATGCAGTAGCCCTGGGGCCAATCAGGACAGCAAAGACATGAAAAATGTGTTCTATGCTGCAGATGGGGAGAATGGTCCTTCCTGGAGTCTCTGGAAGAGTACCTGAGGAGATCAGAGGATGAATCCTGGGGTTCTAGAGTCAGGGATACAAAGGATCTGAGGCCCACTACATCACAACTGAAAAAGATTCTGGCAGCTTATGAAGGGGTCTGAGCTGCTTCAGAAGTGATGGGCACCAAAGAACAGCTCTTCATGGCACCTTGACTGCCACTGCTGGGTGGGATGTTCAAAGGAGAAGTCCCTTCCACACATCATGCCACTGATACTATGTAGAGTAATTGGATCACTGATCACACAGAAAGCTTGAACAGGAAATACCAGCTGCCCAGGGATCTTGGAAGTCATCAAAAGCAAAAAATGTGGATTATCATCAGAAGAAGAGGAGGAGGAGGTTAGACACGCTGATGAGGTCCCACCAGCTACCAGAAAATGAAAAGCAATTTGATCTCTTCACTGATGGTTTCTGCTGTATGGTTGGGCTACACTGAGAACAGCAGCTGTACAGAGTCCTACATGGCAAGTCATAAAGCTATGGAGGGACGAGGTACATTAAGGCAGGTTGCAGAGCCATCCAGCTGGTTTTAGATACTGCTGAATGAGAGAAGTGGACAGTGCTCTACTCTGCACTGACTTTTAGATGGCAGTACATTCTCTGGGGGGGGGGTGGCTGGACCAATGGAAAAAGACTAATTGGCAGCACAGAGGTAAACCGATCTGGGCGGCTGAACTGCGGCAAGACTTCGCTACGCAGGTAGAGAAGGTGGCTGTAAAAGTACATCCTGTAGATGCACACGCACCTGTGAGCTGGGCTACTGAAGAGCATCACAACAATGGACAGGTGGTTGGGCTGCCAAGATTAAAGCACCTCAGATGAAGCTGGACTGACAGCATAAGGGTGAATTATTTCTGGCTGGTGGGCCCATGATGCCTCAGGGCATCAGGGAAGAGACACAATACAGATGGGCTCGTAATTGGCTTGACCATGGAGTGGATTTCACGACAGACACTATGGTTATCCACAACCATGAAACAGGCTCTGTGATCAAGCAGGCCAAGCAGGCAAAGCCCCTGAGGTATGGTGGACGATGGTCAGAATATGAATATGGGAAGGTTTGGCAGGTAAATTACACCACACGTATGCAAACCTGCAGAGGTAAGCCCTATGTGCTGACAGTGTTGTAAGAAGCCACTGGATGGCTGGAGATGTACCCTGTGCCTCACACCACTGCCTGAACACCATCTTGGGCCTTGAAAAGCAAGTTCTGTGGTGACATGACACCCCAGAAAGAACTGAGTTGTACAACGAGACTCATTTCAAAAATAGCCTCAGAGACCCCTGAGCCAGAGAGCACGGTATTGAGTGGGTATCATGCTCCCTGTCAAGCACCAGCCTCTGGCAAAATTGAACAGCATAATGGGCTGTTAAAACCACACTGACAGCAATGGATGGTGGAAACTTCAAGTACTGGGATCTACATTTATTTGAAGATTACATCATTAGTTAACACTAGAGGTGCCACCAGTCTAGCTGGCCCTGCCCATCAAAACATTTGCATATCCTGTAGAAGTGACAGTTACCATGGTGCATATGAGGAATCTGTTAGGGATGACAGTTTGGATTAGTCCTGTGTCCAACAAAGGCAAACCCATCAGTGGAATTATTTTTGTTTAAGGACCTGAGTGTACTTTGTGGGTAAGGCAGATGGGTGGGGAAACATGATATGTACCTCAAGGAGAGGTGCAATTCTAAGCATTTTTTGTGACATTGACTCCACTGTAAAATTTTGCTAAAGCAAAAAACCTTCTGCAATGTTCATTAGTAGATGGGTGTAGATCCTGATTCCAGCCAGGACAGGGTTCACTTTTGCAGCAGCCAGAGTAGGGGCACAGCTAGGATCCAGAGGTTATTCTATACTGCCTTGTCATTTCCCACAAATAGGCAAGTGCTCACTTCCGGAGTGAAGGAGCCTGGCTGCGTGGGTCGGGTCAGACCTCTTCGTAAGCATTTTGCATGTAAATCACTCTCTCGCTTTTGTATACTCTTGCTACTAATACTGTTGTTGTTTCTGTTAGTTTTCTTATCTCATTGCTCTTTCCAGCAAATTTTTATCTCAACCCACGATCTTTACTTTTTTTGCCCGCAATTCTCCTCTCCATCCCATTACAGGGGAAGAAGAGGGAGGGGGAAGGAAGGAAGCAGCACATGGTTTGGAAAGCCTCAGTGAGAGCACTGAACTGGAGAGTACCACTCCTAAACCACCAAAATGGGGCATAACTTGAAGAGAAATAGCACTATCAAACAAGATCACATAAAACAAAAATTACCCACTTTCAAAAATAAGGACGGGGGAGATATTTCAATTAGATGTTTTCACTCTCCCTCTGAAATAGGAGTTAGAAAGAGTTTTAGTGAGTAGCCTTTTTGCTACATCCATGGAAGTTCACCCTTATTTGACTGTAGTACAAAACACTAAAAAAATTCAATTCACACATGCTCCAAATACCTGTTAAGTATTTGGCATCTCATCTCTGAACAGAACAATCTCTTCAATAGCCCAAGTCAAGCAGGCATCCCAAAACGGCAAATGTCCATTAATCCAACAATATGTTGTATCACTATAAATTTATTTTGCTGATTCAGTAAGAAGACTCTTTCCAATCACTACATAACCCAACAGCATATACATTATAAGAAGTCAAGGTACACAAACAATTTTGCTTGATCCATGGTGTACCATGCATGTACTTTATTATATTAAAGTGTTGCTAGCCAGAGAAAATCTGGAATGTTCAATGATAAACTGCAAAGAAACTGAAACTAAGAGTGCAAAGATTTCTACTAATCATCTGCATATTTTATTTGAAACTTGATCCTGCAGCCCTTATTCACAAGATCAGACCTATTGAGTTTATTCACATGAGGTTTGGCTGCAAGATTGGACCTTAAGTACTATCAGGTGCACGTGCAGCCTATCATCAGATTTTGGGTTATTCATGCAAGAAGCTACCCTTTGAAATGCAGACTACTTAATGCTTCCTTCTTCATTAACTTACATGTCCTCTTCTGCTGCTCTATGCTTTTGTGCTATGTAAATAGCCTCTCAGTCATCAAAACAAATAATGAACATTGCAACCAAGGAGGAAATTAGTAGCAGGTGAATGCTTATTTTTTAAATCATGTTGAGACCAAGCTGTTCTTTAACTTAAAGGAGATATGGAAAAAAAATCCCATTTTACTACTTAGCCATCTTAATTATGGGTTGTCAAGGTCATAATTCTACACATTTATCCCACCCACACCACTCAAATATTAACCTTGATGGCAATCTGCTTCATGATAAGCTGGACCTAACACTGTGAACATGCTTTAAAGCAGTTTATTTAGTGGCACATGACCTCTCTGGTGACGTAAAATTAACTGCATCTTATCATACATGGAACACACAAGGAATTTCTGATTTAAGATATGTCTTTGCTTTACATATCTGTTCTACATAAATACAAAATACTGTACTGTGGTAACTGCAGAAAAAACACCACAATTGTTTTGTTACCTGCTTACAGACTTCTGCAGGTCAGATAGGCTGTAATTACAAGACCTGGCATAAAGTTGAATAGGGTCATGCCAGAGACATTTATGTATGGACCACATTATAATCTACATATTTATAACTCCTCTTTCAATTCTGCAAGACACTGGTAGACAAGCTAACTGCCAGTACAGGTAAAAGTCTCATCATTACTGATGGCACTCTCAAAAATATTAATGCCAGTGTTCCATGGTCTCCAAGTAATCAAAGAATTATAACTGCCTTTAGGCTGTAAGAGACATGCAAAGTGACTGACCATACCTGCCTTCTGATGCTAGGGATACTCTGGGTACTACGTGACTGTGGAAGGAAAAAGTCAACATACACTTTTTCATACAAAAACTCATTATCACACAATCTATGTGACTGGCAAAATCAAAGGCGAAGTTCCAGCTGTCGAGGTCACTAAACCAACAGCTGAGCCAGCTGGTGGGCCAGAGAGCCCCAAAATAGCCTGCTGGTGGAAAAACTCAGATATTTGAGATCTCGGTAAAGGAAAAGACTCTCCCACAATTCCTTGCCTTACACATCCCCCAGACCCTGGCTAATGAAAACTCTCCCAGCAGCCTGTGGCTGCGTAGCTGACCTGGTCCCCCGCTCCGCCCCTTCCCTCTGCCCACTGGTTCCCTTCCCTGGTCCCGCCTTTGTACCGCTCATGTGCCCTCAGATCACTGGCTCTGTGACCTTGTGTAAACCTGAGCACGAAGATGCTGTGCTCTCTCGCACCTGATCACCACCGTGGAGGATGGAACAAACCTCGTCTGTGGAAAGCGCCGTGCGGAGGGCCCTCCTTGGCTCCCTACCTCTGGTAATACTGAGCTATCTGGCTTGAGTGTGTGTGTGTGTTTGTGTCATCAGCGCTTTAACAGCCGCGCAGGGCAGAAAGGAGAAGCTTGCTAGCATGCCACACTGCTGCACCCAAAGGGGTCCGCTTTGGGGAACACAGCAGCAATCTCCCAGTTGCCCCAACACCACACACTTACACCCAGCAACAGCTATTAGTAGTATTTTCTTTGTAATTCCAACTAATTTCAATGTAATGATAAGGCAGGGGCTGAAGCTGACTGTTGGCAATTTCAGTAGTCATAATATCATCTGCAAGTGCAGTACAAATAATAGGCACACACATCTACTTAAAATGCAAGAAGACATGTATCATGTGAGTCTAATGTGGAGTTTAACCTTGAATCCAAATCTCTGTAACTCAAAGCTAGAAGAAAAAATTAAAATTCGACCTCGAACTGGCATAGCGTGTCTGCAACAACTAAACTGTTGTCACAAAATTTTTCTCAGTCATACTTCAAACTTGCCACATGGATTATCCGTCAGTTCGAAGCAGCTGCAGCACTATGTTCTATGCACTTCTGTTGCCATTTTAATTTTTAAAAAGCAAATGGAGAGGCTCTCTACAAAATTCAATGCCACAATAGCAATGACTGAACCAGAATCGCAAAATTATGAACAGTTCACTAAATTGTCTATTAGCAACACATATCAAGAGGCTGCAGAAAAAACTGTATGCCTGAAATAACTGATCAGTGAATGCAAAATAAAGAGATGTAAGGAGTGGAGACATTGACAAATCATTTTAATTTTTGAAGAATCAATTTCCATACAATCAGAAAAAATGGCAGAACATCCCAGATAGTGTATTCATGACTTTTATCAGCAAAAAAGTCATGGATAACCAAATTGAAATTTATTAATGCTCCAGAAAAGAGAGAATGATGCTGGTAGCATAAGGCCAGGGAGTATACTCACTTCTTAAAATCAGTAAAACATACTGAAAGCAACTCACCTCATATACGTACAGTAAAAAAGTTGTCTTGTGCAGGATGTATACATCCTTTAAAAATTACAAAACCAGTGTGAAATGACTGCGCTAACAACGCAAATACTGAATACATAAAACGTTTTTGTTCAGGGATACAAATCTAGCTACTTCATCATCTCACTGTATGACCAGCTACATAATTGAACCATAAACGCACATTAAAGAACTTCTACAACCAAAGGATGCTGTTTCAAAGCAAAGGCCTAAGGCTAGATTTTACTACATCATTTTACAAATCATTAGAGTTACTGCTCCTTAAGCTATCACAGTTTGCTGAAAGCATCTTCACCTTAGACTACAAAACAACTCATCAGAAGGTGATATACCCTCCTGTACTATTCAACATTTGCATCTGTGACCCATTAATTTATGACACAAAATGAGACTTTAGTTATGTGAATAAATGCCAAGAATCAGCATCCCCTGTGCTCCCCAACTACTATGCCAAAACCAGACAATGGAACATTTATAAACTTGTGGCTTGTTGGAACAACTTTGTAGTACCTAGCACCTAGTAGAAATAGATTGAAACACAAATGAGATTTTTCTCCAAAAATACAAAACAGACAACTTAGAACAACTGTCTGTCAGATACCTGGCCTTAAGCCTTCCTTGCCAATATAAACAAAGTGGATTTTAAGAGATTATTCAAACTTGAACACTGAGAATGATTATAACTAAGGCAAAGTGCACAACACAGATCACAGATGTAAGATCCACACTCCCAGAACACATACACATAATCCTAGTTAATCAAAAATCACAAAATGTTGTTCATACTACTGTGGGTTGAAGCTATGTTCACACACTTTTCAGAAGCACAGAATGTGAAATTTGCCATGTATTTCCAAACACGCACAGGAAGGTGTGGTGGCACAGGAACCCACGTGGAGACATACTGATCTTTAGAGTCGTGTCTTGTCCAACTCACTCACTTGGAAAACAGGAACATTTGAACAATGCAGACACACAAAAAGGTCTGTACACACAGGCCATGCAACAGTGTTTGCTCTCAGAAAAATGTGTATCAAGTAACCTGGGCAATGGAGACACATCAACATCTTGTGTCTACATGTAGCACAATCCCTATTTTTAGAAAAATATACAAAGGGAAAAGATGTGAAAAGCATGTGCAGTTGCGTCACCCACTGTCTGCTCCCTGCCACTGTTCTTGCAGGAATGAGGAGGAGAAGATAAAAAGCAGGCTTCATCAATCCCTGGTAACAAACTCTGGTGGGACAGACAGCTGGGCAGCTCCAGCACATTCAGCAGAGCGCCCAGGCTGACATACAAATTAAACAGTGGTTGAGCAAGCAAGCACAGAGCAGCCCCAAAGGGCTGGAGCACCTCTCCTATGTAGACAGTCTGAGGCCGTTTGGGTTGTTCAGCCTGGAGAAGGCTCCAGGGTGAAATTACAGCACCTACCAGTAAATGGGCTACAAGAGAGCTGGAGAGGGACTACTGACAAGAACGTGGAGCGATAGCACAAAGGGGAATAGCTTCAAACTTAGCAAAAGGGAGTAGGTTTATATTAAATGTTAGGAAGAAATTCTTGACTGTGAGGGTGGTGAGGCACTGTACGACGTTGCCCACAGAAGCTGGGGATGCCCCATCCCTGTCAGCCTTCAAGGTCAGGGCTTCAACTAAGCCCATGTAGTAGAAGGCGTCCCTGTCCATAGCAGGGCATTGGAACTAGGTGACCTTTAAGGTCCCTTCCAACCCAAACACATTCTAGGATTCTATGGATAAGGCACTTATTTTCCCAAGACACCACTGTACGCAAACAAGCCCTGCTTTCCTGCAGATGGCTATACATCTGCCTGCTGATGTAAAGTGAATTGATTTCTTTCTGTGTGCATGGCTTTTACTTTATGTATTAAAATTAACTCAGCCTGTGAATTTTTCACTTTTACCCTTCTGATTCTTTCCCCTATCCCACAGTGAGGAGTGAGTGGGTAGCTGTGAAGGGCTGAACTATCTAGGAAGTACCAGTAGCATCCCAATATGCAATACATCAACAAACATTTAATTAATTCATCTTTAGGTTTCTCCTTCATCTAGTGGTTCCAAGTATTTCCTGGTAATATAACAAAGTCAATCAATGCATTTATCTTCAGCTAAAAACTAAAATGCCACAGCTTTGTAATCCAGGAAGTGACTAAGGTTAAAGAAAATACTGCACTGTATAATATTCTGACTTATGTAGATAGAAGATATTCTATTTTGAAGATATACCAAAGAAAAATAGTAGTCTAAATCACACCCTAACCTATATAGCAAACAATAGAAATTACTGTTAGAGCATTAATTTTCAATAAATCCTGAAACACCTTCTATTAAATGACTGAAGCCTCACTAAACCTTTATTAACATCTGTGAAAGTATCACTTCTACAGGGAAGCAAAACCCATAGCACATGAACACACATACACATATTTACACACACTCATACATACACACATGCACATATATATACATACAAATACATATAAATGTACTCATACACATATATATATATATACACACACATATATATGTACACACACTGTATATACACACACACAAATTATGTACCTCTCCAAGAGCTTCATAGCGCTTTTGGTTCCATCTATGCAAATCTTCACGATAATTAAAAACAAATGGCTCCCCAGTTTTAATGTGTCTTAACTGTCCTTCTGTAAAAGAAACAAGATCACTACAGTTAATATACTTCTTCACTGAAAGACACATTTAATTGCTGAAAATTTTAAAAGAAGACTACATCTAAAAGTTGAGCTATTATGAATTCCTCCTCACTTTTTGTTATAGGCTTTTTAACAGAAAACAATTGTAGCATAACAAAATACATTCCCATTTTATGGTATATACTGCTAGATAAAGTTAAACAGAAATTATGATAGTGAAATTGCATGCAGATATCAAATGGCAAACTGCTTCACAAGACATATGTATGTCTCAAGTGCTATGAATTAACAATTAAATGTAAACATTAGCAGTTAATACCTGATCTGCAGGTGATCAAACTGTAATTACAAATCCTCTACTTCACAACAAACTGCATTGTAAAGAAATGATAACAGAAAAGGGGCTGGAAGCTGGAAGTAAAGGAAAGATTTATCTTCAAGCCTAACAATTTTCTAAACTTACCTGAAAAAAAAACATGTTAGGGAAAATATTTTAACTGCAAGGCACAGTGAAATCAAGTTAGAACTCCTAGATTTAGGGTACACTGAGATCACAACAGTAGAATAAAGCAGAATGTGTGCTCATAGGAAAGTCACACACTACTCTTATATTCCATTGTAACTTCCTGTGGTTGGCCTTGTTTACAGCCAAAGTTAACAGCCTACCCAACCACTGGGGAAGACATGGACTGCATTAAAACAATGATAATAATAAAATAGCAACCAGTAGGAAGCAAACTACAGAAAACAAGTATCTTACCAACAATGTTTCAGCCTATCAGACAAAACATAACTTATGATCTCACAGCATTACAAAACTGCAGTGCATCAGTGAAACATTAAAAACAGGGATACGTGCAAGTAAACCTTGAATGCTGAAATGTCTGCATGATGAAACAAAGGTTTCTCTGCAATGTTTCCTCTTGAACAGAAGAAAATTGCTTGGTTCATGTACTTTCAAAACATTTACACTTTGATTCCTGATGCTTTAAATAAAATATTTGAGATCTGATATCTGTAAAAGTTGTGCTTATCTGCTGGTTTAACTTTTTTCCAGACCTGCCTTTCCTCATGTACTAAACATCAAGGAAGTATTTTTCCACAGTTTCCTATCCCTGTGTTGGGTTCAAACATCATCCTTCTCATATTTTTAATCATAACTTTACTTTCAGCTGCTTCTTCTCAGATACATACTCTTCAAATATGCCATTCAGCAGTACATGAACCAGCTCTCACCACGAGTAACAAATATCTGCTGTATTTTTCCTTTGGCTTTCTGCAACCCCTGCCTTAATCAGATTTAAATAATCTGATAAAGAACTTCTGTACTTTTCCACCTAAAAAGAAGCACGATTATGACATAAAAGTACGTGATTGAAATTTTAATTAAATGTACAAAAGCAATATGGTGACTTTTTTGCTTTGCTGACCCATAGCATATGTAATAGGTTTTCCTCCATTCTATGGAAATCACTCAAGCTGTGCGGTTAGTAATGGAATATTCAGTAACATAATTCATTCCCCAAAATTCAAATTTCAGCCCTTTTTATCAACCACATATGAACCATTAACTCTGAAGTCAGTGAGGAAGACAGTAGACACTGTGCAGATCTAAAAATAAGGAGCTGAAAAGTGACAGAGCTGAACTCCTTCCATCAAAGAAAGAGCATCACTTTCATGACACTTTTAGTCTCTAAGTACCTTCCTGTGAAAGCCATCAGGGTATTAAAAAGCTAAGTGTTGCATAAATGACTATCATTTAAAGGAAAGCTCTTTTTTTTTTCCTTTAAAAGTGGAAGATGTAAAACAGGCAGATTTAGAAACTAAAGTTCCTCTGTTCACAGAGCAGCCACTGCAAAGACGTAGAATTGTAAACATTCCCGTTTGTCCTACAGGTTTTAAACAATCTTGAAAGATTCACTTCCTGCAGTCTGGTATTACTTTAGCTCAGAGGCTCATTTCTCATCTGCATTTTAAAATGCATGCACTGGAAATTATAAATACTAAGTCATTCAACAAACAGACTGAGTGAGCTGGAAGTACTTCCTTGTAGTCATCATACACTTGGCTGAAATGAAAAATTATGTCCCACACCAGAAGACAGTCTATCACATCCCATTCCTTATCCTTCCATCAACATACATAGGTGTTTTTCTATTGGTATTAATGGAATAGTTGGGACAAATTATTATCTAAAGAACAACTTTTTCTGTAGCTATAAAAATGAATCAGTAAATAAAACATTCCTTAAATGAGTGACCAATCTTTAATTTTGATTTTTAAATGCTACAGAAATTGTGTTCACAATTTTTCTGTCAACACTTCTGTAACAGAAAACAGTCATAAAGTAGGCCCAGTACAACTCCAAAACACTGGATAAAATGAGGGATTTTTGTGATAATTTCATGAAATAAAGAACAGGTCTTAAGATTTATAAGTCTATCAGCACTAAAGTTTAAAATTTTATTCTTAACAGGAAAGTATGAAATTTTAATAGGGACTTACAAGATATAATTCAATTTCTGATAACCCCTCAACATTATTCTAAGTATAGTCTTTACAGAGCACGTATGACTTACTTTCATTAAAAATGTACTCAAATCCTTCCAAAGTATCAGGAAATTCAAGTGGTGGCTCATCTTTTTTCATTAGTTCATCCAAGTCTATTCTAGACAATAAATCTAAAAAAGGAAAAGAAAAAATTATATAATGCTGTGTCTTTTTTATTTCCCATGTAACACCGACAAAGTATGTTTGTTGAGATCTGTAGATCTTATGGGCAGAAGAATATCCCAGTATTACAAAACAAAAGACATTGTTATGGGAAATCCNCAAGAAAAAACAAAGTACAACCAACAGAACTTCCACAATCTTTATGGATTTTCTTCATCAGTTAACTCCACTTTGTTGTCCTTACTATACTATTTAGTTTTATTTTAGTAAGACTACATGAAGCACACAATTTTAAACCATTATGATTTCCACAATACATTATCTGTGTTGAAATGTGTAAAATGTCCAGCTACAGAACAGATCTCAGTGTATTCAAGATGAGACTTTACAAACAAAATCTATTTCAAGTTTCTCCTACTGCACAGAAGGCAACCCAGACATTCCAATCCAGTCTCTTTCATCTTGGTCTGACACCAAGAGAGTGAACTACCAAATCACAATTGCTTCTTCCTCCTCAATAAAAAGACTTCTGTGCATTGAATTATTTTTCCCTTAATCTTTTTTTGGTGCTTTGTTTTATCTGTCAGTCAATACCAACTTGTTTTATTCTTCTCTCTCATACACTTCATCATTGATAAGCTTGCCTGAACTCTGTCTCTATTGCAATTTGTCAAAACAGTAGCAGGATTCAGCAACTGTACTACTGGCTCCCTAACACTTAGATGTGCAAGAAAGAACCCCAAAATGATTTCTTCTAAGTAAAAGCAGTTCATTGTATAGACAGCAGAAAAAACCCCCAAATTTAGCATAATAAAGACTACTTTTCTATTCTACGTAGAAAAAGCCTATAACATTTTCTTGTATATTAAGGAGTAATGCAGCAATTTTAGAGGGTGTTAGTTATTAACTAATGAGAGGGCTTGAGGGATTGTGATTTGGTTTTTTAAACCTGGGAGTCTAGAAAGTCCAATAATCCCTTTTACAAGTTGGAACTGTAGCAGACTTTGACACCTTCCTTTGTAAAGCCTGTTCAAAGTTGATAGGACATGGCAATACATTACAGAAGTCTTTTAAAGACACAACTCCACAAGGAAAGCTCAGTTTATATTGTGTACTTTGTAAATTATGACATGATTCAGTTAAAATGTGCAGATTTTAGCTAACACTTTAGTCACATTACCACTCATAACAAAAGCAATTACAAAAATAACAGCAAAACCACTGAGGTTTTTTTGGCATTTTCTAGCATATAATGTTGTCAATGTAAATATTAAAGTGACTCGAATGTTGATTCACACACATGGATGCTATTAAGTATCTTTGTCACATGCTTCGAAACAGTCCATTGACAAAAGACTACCAAATACAAAGCCTTGACCATCTTGTTTGTACAATTGCAGCACAAACCCATGTATATTCTAGTAAAGCATATAGAAAACAAAGTAATTTCAGTTAAAATTATTAGAAGTGATAAAAAATTACAATGGTAGTGTTTTGTGATAGCCCAGATTAAAATTATTCTACTCATGTGAAATTGTGTGGTTCTCCCCATACAGTATTTCAAAATTTTTAATTTGGTATAAGTAAGTTAATGCAGTTAACAAAATATACACACATCCTCAAGACTTGCTGTTAACCAAGGGAAGAAACATAAAATCTATCTGAACAGATTTACCTTGGAATTTAAAAACAAGATCCCTGATCAAATAAATCAATGCAGAGACCAGGAATCCTTGCCATTCTTGTCTGTACCATGGATACCCTTCTTCCTTTAACAGATGAAGACCCTGCCACTGAGCAGGTAACAGTTCAACTGCAAAGCTAAAAGCACCAAAATAAATCCGAATTTAGCTTTGAGAGAATTTACAGTTCTTTTTGACAAAGTAAAAAACTATTACAGCAGCCACTGGAGGGAGGACTTGATATCATAACAAGCACACAGTGCATTATGCATTGTTTCTGTGAATACATGATTTTTTTGAATATCTCACTGATACTTGTTTAATTGACAAAGAGAAGAAATTACTGAGAGGGCTGGATTTCTGTTCTTTGACAGAGAGGTGCCAAATCCACTACTGATGGTACAGAAATAAACAGTGGAAAATCATGTAGCTCTCTGAATGGTTGCATATAGGCAAAGCAGGAACTGCAGTTTATTCTAGGTATTAATTTCAAACCCCAGTGATCTTCAGCTGCATATACTGACTACTTCACATAATTCCAGAATGCCATCAAGTTTCTTGTAATAAATACTGACTTTAAATGTGTTATACTGTACAACTACTTTGATGAGTCTTTTGAAAACACCTCTGTGATTTTCTGGTATTAGCTACTTCCTTAAACACAAGTTAGTATTTCACTGGAAAAAACAGTTACAGCAATAAGTTTATGTATATTTATTTGTATGTATCTTGCTTATGCATACAAACTTAAGAATTCTAACACAAAGTATCTTATACATATTCTGTACCTCTTTAACTCCATTCCCAGTAATACCTAAAATAATTTGACACAGAAATATTCTGGTTTCATAATTTCACATGAGACAACGAGGCTGCATTTTCATTATATCCTTGCACATGTAATTACAGAACTGGTGGACTCACAAACAAATGGTCAATAAATTGATTTTTAAAAAAATACACACATAGGAGAATATACACGTTTCATTTTGTTGCCTGTAAAGCGGTACTGGAAAGTTTGGACTACAGAGCTTGTGATGGTGTAACAGTCCCATTTCTTAAATCAAACTAGAAACTGTATCATATCCACATATATGGCACAGAGAGATTTCAACATACTTAAAATATTCTTCATTGTGCAAATGCAGACAGAAGTGGGACAAAAAAAATGCATTATGATTTTGCTCTAAATTAGCAATACCTGAAGCTAGGCCAATGTTACAAATAATCTAAATAAAGGCTATAAATTATTCTAGTGTTAACAACAAGATTTCTTGTTAACAACAATTAAGAAATAAGAAGAAAACACACAACTATCTTCAACTAGTGCAAGTGCTTCAAGCTTATTTGGACACAATCTGAAGAGGTGTCACCAGAATACTGCTTTGTATAGCACTCCTTTATTGGAATATAACAGAATGAGAATCTTCCTCTTTGTAAACTGACATCCCAAGTAAGCTAGCAACAAGTATAGGTTAGATTTGTGCAATGTGGCTGATGACTGATTAAAGACCCAATTTTTCTTCAAAGAAATGGCTGGGTGACAGTTTGCCTTGTCAGTATTGGCTCAAAACAAAGCAAAAATAAAAATTACAGTAACTTAATCTTAGCAGTATTTTCTGTCTAATCAATTTTTACCTTTTCCCACTTTTAGGGCACTAGAGATGGCGTCTGCATCAATTCAGGTTGTACTTCACTTTGCCTCATTTAAACGACCATATTTTCAAGTGCTTATTGGTTTGCCCAACTTCAGCTCTGAAAGGCAATTATTTCCAGTCTGCTTTTGACTAAATGGTTTTGCAAATGTCTACCTCTAGTATAAGAAGGTTCAGAAACAGCATCTTGTGCTGAGTTCTGACGATGTTAATGAACAGCTACAGCATCTCCATGTTAGAGACTGCATCGCCACATTAGAGATCAGAAATTTAGGATCAGAGGATCAACTTAGTAGTGTGTGCTTCTTGCCATCAATTATCCTTAAAGCCTGCTCCAATCTGCTGAAGTTAAAATGGCTTTTGTCACACATTTAACCTAGACCAAGACTTATCAGAAGTTCCAGAAAATTTACCTAGTTGCCCAGATCATGCTTCAAACTGCTGCAAAAGGCAGAGAAAAGATGTATAGGAAGGGGATTAATAAATGCTAGAATGGCAGTATCTGCAATCATTTAGAATACAAAGATACTGGCAACGATGCTGAAATCCCTGGATCTCAGTAGATCTTTGTACTCTACCAAATAGTGGTAGAACTTGCTGATAAAGTACATGACTGCAGTCAGCACTACAGTTTGATATATTTGCAGAGCAACCACCTTCTGGTTTTATTTACCCCATAAGATCAAACAGCAGATGACTAGGAGCCACACCCATTAGCAATATGTGCCAGCAACCCAGTTATTTACAAGAAGCAGAGTCAACACAATTCTACACATTGAGATCTTCATTGTTTCAGTTTAACTTCCTTGAAATGCTAGAAATTACCTTCATAAAGATATCCATATTAACATAAGCAAAAACCTGTTGGAACCCTGGGTTTAGAGAATTTAGGTTTCTGGGATGTAATAATATATAAGTGTAACAATATGGAGGATTTGGGGTGTGGCTTTGTTCTTCTTTCCTCCTTCTTCACAAATCTGGGTGTTCTGGTACTGGGTCAAAAAACCTGCAGTGCGGACCATGAATACTTAGTTATTGGATCATAAGTAAAAATAAATTCCTTGGCATTTCATAATTGGGTGATTTGGACCTTAAAAGGCCTTGAAAGTTCAAACTCATGGTCATTTTTCCACCTTGTTAACTTGGAAGCACACTCTGTGCAGCTGTATTATAGATAGGAAATTATAAACATCAATTAGAAGAAAAGCCTGGCATCTCCTGCGTTTCAATCCAAACTCTGAGTAAAAGAACTCACGATTCAGAGGCAAAATGAAAATAGAGAAATCGACAAAAACTCATGTCAAAATAACAGAAAAAAAGGCAGCACAACCTCAACATAGCCTTTGTGAGGTTTACAATATGATGGTATATCAACCAAACACAGGGTTCAAAATGGTCATCTGCAGTGGCAACAGCTTTCAGTACTCATACTTGTTTTCTCTGGGATAGAGTCAGTTTTCTTCATAGTAGCTTGTATGGGGCTAGGGTTTGGATTTGTGCAAAAACCAGCATCAATAACACTGCTGAGCAGCATCCACACAGCACCAAGGGCTTTCCTGCGCTGCCAGGCCAGCAGGGAGGCTAGGGGCGCATGAGAAGCTGGGAGGGGACACAGCCAGGACAGCCGACCCCAACTAATCAGACAACGACCGACACACTCAGCAAGAAGAGCTTGGAAAAGAAGAAATGGGGAATGTGTGGAGTGATGGTGTTTGTCTTCCCAAGTTACCACTACACAAGATGAAGCTGTGCTTTCAGGGAGATGGCTGAATATCTGCAATTCCTTATTTGGCTTTAGTGTTGTGCACAGCTTTTTGCTTGCACTATAAAACTGTCTTTACCTCAACCCATGAGTTTTCTCACTTTTACCCTTTGAGTTCTTTCCCCCACCCACTGTTTGGAGAGTGAGGGAGTGGGTGGAGGAAGGACTTGGATGCCAATCGCATTGTTTGTTATGGCTAATCCCTAACACCACAATACAGTACTTTCTTAAATACACAAAATACCATTAATGAGGTGGGCAGGACCCTACTTCTGTTGAGGTAGGCAGATAGTTACCTAATGAATCAGGCCATCAGCTCTGGAGACAGAAAAAGTGATCCTAAAGTGAAGGCAGGACAATGCTGCCCAGAGAATTCTGTTCAGAGAAGGAATTTGCAGGTGACTATTACCCAATGCCTGAAAAATAAAATAGTTTCTGATAACCTCTTTTTGTATATTTCTCATTTTCTAGGCATTCAGCGTGCCTGATTTCCTTCAATGTTCAGAACTATGGATGATTGGATTCCTGCTTTACGAACTTCGAAGAACCTTCTTTAGCTTTCCCAATCTCAGCACCTGAGATGAATGTACTGATGACCAGGACATTAACTTCAAGATACTCTCACCATCACCTTCCTCTAAATGGTCAGAAAGAATCCTTCACAAACAGCAGATGTTAGGGAAAACCCAAGAAATTAACATTTATGAAGAACTAACACCTCGCAATTGAAGCATCAGGAAAAGTCCATGTAAAACGCAATAATGCTATAATTAGTGGATGATTTACCTTCCATTACTTCATGGGCCTATATCTCAGTTGATGAGGACAGAAAAAAAAATATTGAGACAATAAAATTATTTGGAAAACAGTTGTGTGAAATGCTCCTTATTTACAGAATCAGATTTTCCAAGCAGTGTACAGTACAAGGATTTATGAGGACTTGGTAGGACACTACTTCATAACATAGCTGTGATAGTTTATAAAAAAACTTGGTTTGGATGAGATTAAGATGCTTGCACTTTGTACTGTTGGTTTTAATGGGATTTTGACTTGAAAGATGGAGTGGAGAAGACTGACTCTAAATAGCGTCATCTCTGCACATACTAAGCAGTTACTGGACAAAACCAGGGGGTTTTGTGTTTTTTTTGAAACATCATCTTCTCTCAAGCAATCCCACGAGTCAGCTGGCAGAGAAAAATGCCTCTGAACAGAAAAAAAACCCTCGAAGATTATTAAAAGAGTCTTCTCTTATGAGAGACACCAAAGTAATTTTCCAGAGTGCCACAGAAGAAAGAGAGAGAAAGTGAGAAACTCTAGGGAAATGGTTTCTGCTTAGGCTACCATCAAAAGCTGCTAAAAACCCCTAGATATATGCCTATGTGTCTAGTACTTTAAAATCCCTTTTCCCCTCTCTCCTCCTTTGCTCTTTAGTAACAGCATGACTTTATGAAGGACTGTCTGCCATTAACTGAAGACTCCTGAAAAAAACACATACAAATCAGATGGAAATGCAGTGAATCCAGGTCTGTAGCCCAGATCCTTATGGAACAGAAAGGTATTTCTGATTCCACTCCAGACTCAGTACTGAGTTGCTGCACAAAAGGAGACTAAAGAAAGGTAAGAGGTGCATTCAGTTTTCTACAGCACACCTGTTTCCTCCAACATCTTCCAGAACATGCCCATGCAAATATATATCACCACCTCACTTGACTACTCTGCATCTAATGCAAATACTGCAGATGACACAAAAATATACAAAATATATGGACACTAAGCAAACTCAAATCACACAAACCTGAAAAGAGCATGCAGGGCTACCAAAGACATCAGCTCATTGTCAGGTTACCTTATTTCAGAATCAGACTAAAAAGCCCAAGTTCCCAAAGTGTACCTACCTCTTATTTGCAGCAATATCTGCCTCAAGAGATCGGCCTTACAGCTCTTCCCACAGCTTTTCTTCCGGTAGAACACTTGCTTCTTCAATGTTTATAATTTCTCCAAGGTTCACTGATATAGTATCTCAATTGTCTTTGCTCTGCCCTTTGCCTGAGAGGCAGATGTTATATGACCAGCTGAACTAAGTACTGCTTAATTTCAACTATGTGGCAAGCAAAGCAAATAGCCCTGTGAAACACCTGCAGTCCACAGATTTTCTTCTGCTGGATTGTCATAAAGCAGCACTACGACATAACTCTATACATATACTATATATAATGTGAATAATATAAATGCATTATTCCTCTTAGCTCAGTATTTAAATAAACCTGATATTTTAATTCTGACTGCATCAAACTTACATTTAATTTTTTTCCCACATCAGTACATATTTTATTTTCTTTCATGCAACAATAAAAAGAACAAAAATAAAAAATACAAGTGAATTTTACTTTCTTTACTGGTTCAGCTTTCAAAACAGAAAATGCAATATTTATATTAAAAAATATTCCATCAAACGTCTGTCAGTAATTGTAATCACAATTCTTTATACAGTTTACTACTGCCTAATCTACAACCTTGCTATCTCTGCCCAGAGCCAAGACTGACAAAGAGCTGTAACCACGGCACTGTAAGAGTAGTTCAGGATGGAAAAGATCTTGGGAAATTATCTGGTCTCCAACCCTCTCCTGGACCTTATTTCACTAGGTTTTAACAGGGCCTTAGATCAGGTAAGCTATGGTGCTGCCATCGTGAGCCTTCCAGTGAGGGAGATTTCACCATGCTTTTCAGAAACTTACTCCAGTGTTTAGTTATTTCTAACAGATTTCCTTTTTCCTGTACTGAGATGAAATTTCTGCTTTCACTATGCACCTCTAAGCAGAAAACAACTTCTTCACAACTATCTTCTATGTATTGGATGACTTCTGAAACCTCTCCAAGCCATCTCTCCAGAGGCGCTGGTCTGTGTCCACAGAAAGGCAATGAAGCTGGTGAAGGGTCTGCAGCACAAGCATTATGAGCATTGGCTGAGGGAGCTGGGGGTGTTTAGCCTGGAGAAAAGAAGGCTTGGGGAGACCTTCTTGCTCTCTACAACAATGTGGGGGTTGATCTTTTTCTCAAAAATAACATGAGAACATGGCCTCAAGATGCACAAAGGGAAGTTTAGATCAGATATTTGAAAAATTTCTTCTCTGAAAGGGTTGTCAAGCACTGAAACAGGCTGCCAGGGGTAGTGGTAGAATCATCATCCCTCGAGAGATTTACCCTGGAGATGTGTGGATATGGCACTTAGAAACATCATTTTTGGGGGGACTTGGCAGGGCTGGGTTAATAGTTGAACTCAAACATGTCTTTTCCAACCTAAAAAATTTCCTTGAACTTTTCTCCAAATGTTGAGTTCTCTAACATGCTAATCATCCTTCTAACATACAAATCATCCTGGTGGCCAACTGCTGGACCTTCTCCAGTTTTTCATCAATTTCTCTCTTGAAATAAGGGGACAAACCAGACATAGCATCCTAGTACTTCTCTTACCAATAGGAGAGAATCAGTTTGGCCTCACTGTCACAAGGACATATTGTTCAGCTCACCATCCAGTAGCAGCCCCAGCTCCTATTAAGCAGAATATCCCAGCAAGTCATACTACAGTCTGCCTGCTGTTTGTCACTGCACAACTTTACACATACCTCTTTATGCAATTCCTCCTGGCCTAGTCTTCCGTTCTACATGACAGATTACTGGTTTCCACAAATTCAGATGATAATTATGACAATGAATCTGGCCATTTCATTTGCACCTTTGATTTGAAAGCCAGAAGAAAAGTATGTGGAACAAGTGCTCTCATTTTATTCTCAATACTTTTGCCATACATACTTATAGCTTTTACTTGCCATGCTATAAAGGTAAGTCCTTGAAAAAATTAAATTCTACTTGTTTGATGGACTACTTCAACGAGTCAGAATAGATGTAACTATAGGACTGATTTAGCCTCAAGCCTAAACACTCTGTTATAGAGTAACAACTCAAAGACATTGACTAAAGAAACTTTAATCATTCTAAACCAACATAGTAAAAGTTTTTGTCCCTTTTGTTGAAAGCACTGCATTTCCTACCAGTTTGAAGGAAACTCTACTAAGGGAAAAAACTGCATTAAACTTTTGTAGGTGCAGAATGTGTGACTGAGTGGAGGTCAGCCAAGGAATGCCAAACCCAAAGGTGCATATAAAAGCAGGAGGAGAAGAACACAGGGAGATGCAACCTAGTTTTACCAAAAAAAAAATCACTATAAATACCTGATTTTTCTTGGAAGGTTAGAGTTTCAGGCCAGACAGTCTCTCAAAATCAACCATTTCCTCTTAAACAGAGGTCTTTTATTTTCCTCAGGTAAGTCTCTCCAGTCTCTAAGACCAGTAACTCCTGTTAGTGTAAGAACTACAGCAGTTCTTACAGAAAGGCATCTATGGCAAAATTCAAGTTATTAAGAGCTAAAGAATCCATCACTTGCTGTGATGTCTGAAAGGCTAGTCACTGTTCTTTGTACTTTATTTTCAGTTGGAATTTGGCTTCAGTCACTAATTATTGCTAAACCTTAGTACGTTAAGTTTTGTCTCTATTTTTCCCTTACATGATTAGACACCACAGCCAAGTCCTATCTTTCTTCTGGTAAACTAAACAAGCTTAACAGAGTTTCTTTCTATGAAATTTTGATTCTAACCCAAAGAATTTTTTTTCAGTTTCTCTGTTCCATTCAATTTTTAGAATTCCCATTGATTGCTGTTAAACACAACTTATTGATCTGAATAGTGTGGTAGCTAAAAAATGTAACAGCTACAACAGTGTTTATAGATAAACAAACTGTAATTAGAAGAAAAGGGCATACAATCCATTAAAATTATTTTACCTCCATGTCACCTTATGATCAGATGGATAATGTCTAACCTTAAAACGTGATGAACAATATAAATGTTTACTAAGGACTGTCTGTGTTAAAATTCTTTACGTCAACCTCTATAGCAGCTGATCATATTGATTCCCAAGACAAAAATTAATACAAGAAAAGCAGAGATACATTAACAGTGTGCTGCACAGGAAAAATACAAACCAGCATCAGCTCCACTGAGCACAACAGACTCCTGAAAGGCATGTAACAGGCAATATAAACATTTTTTCAAACAACTGACAGTTTTCCAAATATGTGCTGAAATAGCACTACCTTTAAAATATCATTGTGTAAACAAGAATTCTTTATCTCTGCAATTAAATGAATGCTGTACCGAGCATTATACAGTCACATTAGCAGTATACACACAGGACAAAATGAATCTTCAAAGAGAAGTACTAAATCAACTACCAAGAACAGTTAGAGCAAGCAAAAAAATGCTGCAAGCATCTACACAGTAATGTAGCTAGCCCTCTAATATTTTACATTTTTAACCTACTTCAAAATGAAAGTGGAAGAAATATTTCAATTACAACAGCTTAAAAACATGACATAGTCCAAAGAAGCAAAAATGGTTCGTCCAAAATTACTTGTGCTGGAGAAGGAGATAACCAAAAACTTTCAGACTCACTATGTTTTGTTACTAAATTCTACTGTGTAAAAGAAGGGGGAAAGCAGATGGAAAATCATTTGCCAAAAAAAAGCCCTACACCGAACAGCAACAAAACCCTAAATCTTGGGAAATAAAGACCAGCAATGCTAGACAAAATACGTGCTTCCTTGATGTACATGAAATTTAGTAGACTTTGTACAAATTTGGAAGGTGGATCAAAAAATGTGATGAAGATGAAAAAGAAAAATGGGGAAAGGGACAGGAGACAAAATATTGTCCCTGAAGACAATCAAAACTAACAAAACCCAAAAAAGCAAGCAGATTGGAGAATTACTTAGAACTTAAGTCTCAAGTGCTTTAAAACCAAGTCCAGTACAGCATAGACATACTACTTTTATATTTCGGGTAAAACACATCTTAACTAGCCAGATGTTTAATTATCACAAGGATAAGGTACAAACTAAATGGAAAGCAAATGCCAATTTATGTTGATACAGAAAAATTACTCAGCTTCAAAATATTCCTCAGTCTTGCAAGAATCAGATGGAACAAATTTCTCCCCTCCTTTTCCATTACTGTCTCTGAAACTTCACAAAACATAGTATTATTTCAAGTAAATACAACTTAGAAAGGGAAAAATCTGAAATTTAGAAAAAAGTAGGAAATATTTTCTAGACTACGTATCAAGACTATATATGTTACCCTGCAGTTTAAAACGAGACCTAAAGAAACAAAGCAGTGAAAATCCTTTCAATGACATTCTGCTTTAAGAAAAGCATTGCCTATAGGTTGAAGGACATGATCCTTTTCCTCCACTCTGCAGTGCTGAAACACATCTGGAATGCTATGACAGTTCCAGATGCTCCTGTACAACACAAACACAGCCATACTGGCGTGAGACCAGCAAAGGGCTGCAAAAATGCTTAACGGCTTGCAGCATCTGATAGCTGAGCAGAGGCTAAGAGAGATGAGACTGCTCAGCAGGGAGAAAAGTCAGGGTGGGGTGGGAGGAGGCTAATCAGTACCTATTAAATGCCAGAGGGTACAAAAGACCATTAAGCCAATCTTCCCATTGAAGTCCAGTGAGAAGGCAATATACAGTGGGCACAAACTGGACATTTAAACATAAGGAAAAACTTCCTTACCCTAATGGGACTCAAACACTGAAGCAGGCACCCAGACAAGTGTCACTATAGCTTATGGCTTAAACGTTTTTATGAAGGATTTTTGTCCATTAAAACTATGTAGCAAAGCTGCATCAACAAAGCTGCACTGAAGATCACTGCATCCTGAATGAGCCCCCTAGGCTGAGGCCTTGGACTGTAAGTTACTTTAAGATAAAAATGTCACTATTTTCAGGTCTGGGCTGGGGGAGAAGAATACTTCCACAGGAGGACCAAGCCCAGCAGCTGTCTTATCTACTGAGACAAGGTTTGTACAGACACCCTCCACTCCACCAGAGAGAGGAGGAAGACGGTTTCAGGGGCATGGTGAAATGCCTCTGGTCAGAGGCAACAAACACCCACTCTCCGTTACTCAAACTGGTTCAGCCAGGAAAGCCACATCCACAGGATGTTCATGTGAGGGGCAGCTGAGGGAGTGTCACGGTCCACTTAAAGGGCCCCTGAACGGTGCCCCAGACCCCGTACCAGAGCACTACACTTGATGTAAAATGGCAAATGATCCACAGTCTTGCAAAGAACAGTGTCAAACCTGCCCCCTAAGAGGGCATTCCCACCTGGCCCAAACCTTTACTAATCCATTGGATTCTGGGCTTTTTCAGCAGGGGACCCTGACCACCTAGAAGATCAGAGGATCAGTGAGACATTACTAAGATCCACAGAGGGGTGATATGTTTCTACTTAATTTAATGTGTCTCTGTCACTCTTCCTGTCCCCCACCTCATTTTCTTTCTCTTTGCCTCTCCTACAGTTAAATAAAATATATCAATTTTTAGTGCCAACATTTTAATCTCATTTGGTTCTAATCTTGTTTCAAGGAATATTCAAATCTTCAGGATTCTATTCGTAATTCACAGAGAGCTCATGTTTCTCCTCTGTGATTAGAGTGGAGTGGAAAAAGAGGTTACAGAATCTCTGTCCTTGGAGATACTCAAAACTTACTGAACACTGCCACAAGTAATCAGCTCTAGCTAATCCTTGTCTGAGCACTGGGACTGGACTAGGCTATTTCCAGAGGTCCCTGACAATGTCAACAACTCTACCATTCTGTGAAGAAAAAGCAAAAGTTCATACCAAATGGATATACAGAAAGTGTGTGTGTGTGTGTGTGTATCTCTGTTTACAAGTTAGTCACCTCCCACAGCAGCAATGACCAGCAATGATCATAACAAGGGATGTGAAAATCATTACAAGCAGTGTCTGGCTGAGCAAGAATTAAGAGCTTATGATCTCAAGGGTCTGAGTTTTGCGTTCTCAGGAATTCCTTTCTGATTCTGAGTTAATTTGCATAAAAAAAACAAAATTTCTTACCGTGAAAATGTCAAAGCCATCAGGGCCACAGCCACGACAAATTTGTGAAGGTTGACGATATGTGATACTATTCATTCTACTGGCAACCACTCAAAATTCTAAGTGTATTAAAACACCTTCAAGATGGTTAAAATCACTCTGCAGATGAATAAAATCTTATATACTATCATGTTTCCATATATGATAGCATAGGCTTAGTATTTGTGCCTTCCTTACCGAAAGACCCACTACCAAAACAATGCCAAGTCCACAAGTATCAGGGAATATCAAAATTAAGACTGCCTGCACAAAAAATGTTCAGCACTTCTGCACTGAAGTCCAGTTGCATACAAAAAATAACGTGGAAAAAATAAAGAGAAAAGAAGTGACCTCTACTCCTGACTACTTCTCTAAGGTAGTGTCTGCCATCTGTATCTGAATTTCTGTCCATTACAGTCTTGACAAGCTCCTTTGGGCACCACCCTGACCCACTGTGAACATCCGAGGGTTGCAGCGGTACAGCCTTGACCAGCAGCAGGTCCATCTTGGAGTTGGCTGGCACTGGGTCTACTGGACATGTGGGAAACTTCTAGCAGCTTCTCACAAAAGCCACACCTGCAGACCCCTGCTACTTTAACCCTGCCACACAAACCCAACAGAGAAGGCATATTCATATCTAATTTTTTTCCCAGTGCACTTCTGCCTTTGTCAATGGATTGAATGAAGTTGCTCACTTAATAAGGAGACATTCAGTATTTTGCCTAACCTTCCTCCTGAGTTTTAAGTACAACCCTTATGTTTCTCCCAACCCCAATTCCTCCTCTCCCATGAAGTGCCTTTCAATCATCCTATTTCTCTCACAAGTTCCCTGTTTTACTTGGCCTCACATTCCAGCCTCAGAGCTTCTAGTGCCACTGTGTTCCCTCCCCAAGCTTTCATTCATCTTTTCATTTCAAGAGCTTTCACAGAGACGCTGCCAACTCAACTCCTTGTTCCCAAGCTCCCTTTGTCCACACTGCTCCAGTCCCTGGTTTCATTCATCCTGCCATTACAGAAAGAGTATGGGAGAAAGCCAACTGAGAGCTTTCGTCAGATCACTCTCCCTGTTTTCCACTTACACAGGACATCCTCACCACAGTCCCGTGGCGGAACGAGCACAGTTGTTCTGCGGCGCTCGCAGGCATGCCCAACAAGGAGAGCACAGCATGTCTTGTACAGGTAGAACTGCTGGAGATTCTTACACACTGATACTGAGGTTGATATCTGACACAGCAGTAGACCTTACCAAGTATCTTCCCTCTAATGCAAAACACTGAGGCACCGCAGCACAGCACTGTGTATGTGGTAAGGTATACCTTGTACAAATCTGTAAGTACCTCTGGAGGTCAACTAAGAACGTGTTGCTTAGGCACTTGTCAAGTTTTGAAGATGTGCAACTATGGTGATTCCATGACTGCTCTGGACTCCCCTCCCATATTGACCATGTCCACAGTGAATTTTTTGGGGGGAGGTATATCTACCATCATTTACCATCAAGTAAAACACTAAAACTTATCCACTGCCCTATACTGTTAAACATAAATGCAATTTAGACCAACCAACCAAGAAAAAAATATTATGTTATCTACACCATGCTCCTGGTCTAGAGAGTCAGGTAATCTAACATTCCCACAGAAATAAAGCTTTCTTATATTCCTGTTAGCAGCAATCTCTAAGATCACACTTTTCTGGAATTTTCTAAACCATGTTCTTAAAAATGTTGCCTATGGACATTATTGGGAAGGCAAAATCAGAGCTTCTCAAAATGAACACACTACTAGCTTTGAAAAATTCAGTGTCTGAAACAAGCCAGGTAATAGTTTCATCTTTCATCTCAAGAAAATGCAGGTGGGGGGTAACATCCTTAAGGAACTAGACTTCGCATCTCAGCGTATTTCTAACCCCTCATTCCTCCTTCAACCAAGTACCTCATACAGGCAAAAATTCAAGCTTCTGAGTTTTTTGGTGTAGTCCTCTCACAATTATTCCTTAGGGAGTTATCCTAATTTTTATGACTACTTAAATACTCACCAGAAAGAAAGGCAAGGATAATAGAACTAACAGAACAAAGAATGAAAAGACAAAAATGCAAAAAAAAAAAAATCTTTAATTGCCCAGAGAATTATGTTGGAAAGATAATGAACAAGAACTTAAAGCTCTCCTGCAGGAATGTACACGCAACCTATTTGATGTTAGTGAAGTTGATGGGATGATTCACATGAATGTACTGCTACAATTCAAGAGATATAACCTATTTAGAAAGAGCAACAACAGAGAACAAATGGTACTGTGTGCCAAAAATGTCACTGTCTGTTTCTGAGTCACTGACAATAAAAAATCATGTCTTAATAAAGAAAGTACAAGTCAGGATACTAGCTGGGGTTTGCTACAGATACGAAATCTCACACAGCAAGGTGGTTAGGCACGTATTGCTTCTTGATAGAAATAAAAGTTTCATTATCACAGTGGACATAACACAGAGTGAAATAACCTGGAGCCTTCATGCTGCTATTATCAGAACACACTCAAAGTTTCTAAAAATTGAGGACAATTTCTTATACTGAGAAATGTTAAATCCAAGCCAAGGGAATGCTATGCTCAACTTCATCCAGGCAGATAACAAGTACCCCACTGTTTCACAGAGAGCAAATACAGAACAAAGACCCTTCCTGCCCCCAGGTCTTAGAATCAAAAGACATATTCACAAACACATCTTTGCAAAATGACTTTAGCAGTCCCACCCCCTACCCATGCTATCCCCAGAACTGTTTGTAGCGATGCACAGAGAACCAGTTCAGGGAATCATATCTGAGTTAAACCAAAACAGGGACTTGATCTGAGTTAAAACTACCTTCCTTTCTTTCTTTTCCCTCACCTCCTCCTCTTTTTTAAGAGTATACTTTTAATTTATCAATTTTCAGATTTAGTTCATTACCTGGTGCAACTGAGGTGACAAAATAGGAATACAGCTGCTGTCTAAAAACTTTTTCAACCTGATTTGCTAACATGGCCCAGAAAGAAATAGAGAAAGCAAAAGAAGGACTCAAGAAGTGATCACCGTGGTAGGAAACAGTTTATGCTTCCAAAATTCAAACTCTGCTATTTGAAAATGCAAACATTTAAAATAAAGCATCAGGAAATTTCCACCAATTTTTGACTTATGAATTAGCATGTACTCAATGCAAGTTTGCATTAATAGTAGTTTTGATTGTGTTAGCTGTGCTGGTTCTGAGATCTTCCTCCTTGGCTTACAGGTAGGCTATGTTAACACAGTCCTGCAGCATGGGAGATATCCACATACAGATACACAATTCTCTTTCATTCAGATTTTATTTTATAAGATTCAATTGTATGCTTCAGTGGGGAGATACTCTTTCAGTACAATGGTCATTATTCAAGGCATACAGACTGTGTGCATGAGCACAATTATTTATCCCTCATTTCACCAAATTTTAATAATGCTTTTATGTAACAGCTCTTTCACTACCAAGGCTTCCTGTTAACAAATTTTTTCTTCAAAATACCTTCAGGCTTCCTTTTGACTGTGGTGCCTGTATTTATTTAAATCTAGCCCACTTAACATTTTCTTTCTTGAGGTGGGTTTGTAAAACATATGTTCTGCAAGAGGAATGAGATGCCCATTTGTTAGGAAAAAAGCAAGATGTTTTCAAGATTTGCTATACATTGTGCCTAAGAAAAGAAGATGGGATACCAAGAACACAGTTTATCATCTTCTTAAGTTAAACAAGAAGACTTAGATTTGCATGTATTGAATGCTAAAACATGACAGCCACTCAAATGTGCATTTTAAGGCTTTATAAAGCCTAGCTTGCAGGACTTCAAAAGAAACTATAAGCACTACATTATTTGCTAGGTTTGGTCTTCAACACAGCATTGAAGACAACCTGGAGAGTACCTGGCACTCTGACAACATGATCAATCAGAATTACCTTGGCTATATTCTCAAACAAGCAGTTATTCCAAAAACCAAGACATAAAATATGTCACAAAGCACAATGAACTACCTCTCTTCATGCACCTAAAACAAGACAATGAGGGGTCCACTATACCTACTGCTAAGAGAAAATATACCTCAGTCAAGAGATGACAAGAAACCAGAGAATACCCTTCTTGCCATGGCCCACCAAGAGCTTTAACTATAGACACAGCATAAAGCTGATAGAAGAAAGCTCAATCAGTGAGCAGAATATGTACATTGCAGCCAAAATGTCCAGAGAATTCAAATTAAGTACCTTAAAAGATTTACTGCAAGTGGAAAATGGCAATTTTATGAAGCTTGTAATTCAGACAAATCCAGACTAGCTACCTTGGGAAATAGTTCACAATTTCCAAAGCTATCTTCCTATTAAATTTCATACCTTTTATCTACATCTTGGAGTTGCTTAGGAGTACTTAAGAGTAATCAAGAATATTTTCAACACAAGCAAAAACATTTTCAGTACATCCTACTCAAAAAGAAAAAAAAATTAGCTTAAACTTTGACTTGAAATTTATAGTAAAATTCCTTATGATGAACTGATAATTACCAACATCAAAAAAAGCAGAAGATGGAAAAATACAGTATGATGGGCCTGACTTTAAATGCACAATTGTCAAGAAAAAAAAGCACTAACATTACTGGTGCTTCAGGTATGGACCTGCTTTCAGTCAACACTGGAACCAGCTAACTTGCAGTACAATTGACAATGTGTACAGCTAATTCTTATTTTAATCATCATCACTTTCTAGACATGCAATAAAGAAAATTCTTTCACCTGCCTGCCTGAGTGTCCTGGTTTTGGCTGGGTTAGAATTAGTGTAGCTGTGTTTTGTATTCAGGATGAGACCAATGTTGGATGGTTTGGCTACTGCCAAGCAGTGCTTATCCCAAGTTCAGGATTTTTCTGTGTCTCATTCTCTGCTAGTGAGGAGTTGCACAAAAAGCTGAGAGTGAGCATGGCCAGGACAGGTAACACAAACTTGCCAAAGTGACATTCCACAGAACACCATGTCCAGTATATAAACAGGGGAAGCTACTCAAAAGGGGTATGATGGCTCTTGAGGGCTGGGCTAGGTATTAGTCAGCAGGGGTAACTAACTGTACTGCACATTACTTGTCTGACTTGAGTTTTATTTCCCTCTCTCTCTCTCCCCTTCATTACAATTATTATCATTAGTGGTATTATATTTTTTTTTTCTTTCAATTATTATACTGCTTTTAGCTCAATCCACAAATTGCACTTTTTTTCTTAATTTAATCCCCATTCCACTGAGGCAGATGGAAAGGGGAAGGGAGTGACCAATGAGCTGATGGTACTTAGTTGTCATCTGGGGTTAAACCACGACACAGCAAACTCTGTTTGCTGACAGAAGACTTTCTTAAATTAACCACCATACTAAATATATTGATTCAGCTAATAGTGTGGTTGCTAAGACAATACTTATTTCACCTACATATTAAAAATCAATACCTATAATAGTCAAACGTCTATATAGCAAGCTCAGCACAGATTGGCCTCCTCAATTTCTGCTGGCCAACAGGAATCTAGAAGAATACAGAAATATCTAAAATTAGCCTCATAAAGTCTTGCATGGCTCATCTTTGGTCTTTGGATATACACTCAACAGAATACAAACTGCAATACCAGAGAGGTTCCATCGAGATGGAGGTCAATACTGTTCAGGAGACAGTAACAGGAATAAAAGCAGTTACATGAAGACTTCACTAGACCACAGAGCAGGCCTCCAGCCTCACCAGCAGTATCATTTGTTACAAATTATTTCATGAAACAGATTACTCAGAAAACTGGTTTCACCAGTTAAATGAAGTACAAGGTGACTTAGGATGCAGATCAATGATCTGCTGAAGTCTCTATGATACACTTTCAGCCCTGCTCCTACTTCTAGATTCTCCAGTCCTGTATCATTTCTTACAGACTCATAGAAGCACTTGGATTTTGAGGGACCTTGTAGCTTATCTAGTCTAATGACCCGTCACCAATGGCAGCACCATCTTTCACAACACCAGTCTGCCCAAAACACCTGCCTGGCCTTCCACTTACCAGGACAGGGCACCCACAGGTTCTCTGGACAACCTGTTCTCATGTCTTAGCATCCTCATTGTAAAAATTTCTTCCTAGTACCTAATTTAACTTGACTTCTTTCAGTTTAAAGCTGCTGCCCCATGTCCTGTCACTACTACTTATGATGGAACTCATGCCAGTGAGCAAGGTGATGCAATGAGAAAGAAGAATTTCATATCTCTAGTTCTGTACCAGCTGGATCAGCTTCTTTACTTGGCTCACTATGCAGCCAACTGATCATCTGTATGGCTTGGAGTGATGGGCAGACGCAGAGAGGAAGCAGAGAGTGCTGCCTATTCCACCCACAAGGATCTAATGTGAGCAGGCTGTGGAACTGCACCCTGGGCACTTTAACAGAGTGGGTCTGCAGTTGGACATAAATAACTTTTGGTCCCAGTCCAATTCATAGAAGCAGTCAGCCATAAAACAAAAGTCCTTACCACAACTAGTGTACTAATAAGTAACTGATGATGAGCTGAACAGAAAGGCAAGGATGACATAAAAGTGAACATTATCTTTCCACCTTCCAATTAAACTCAGCCACATTACAAAAAATAGCGTAAGGAATGCTGTTAGTAGTTAAATATTAAGTTCTCAAAGTCCACACAGCACACAAAATGCTGAAAAATAACCATGAAAAATAACAAATTTAAACTCATTAAACTCTACTCTGGGAATTCCACTCAGTTCAAATCCGTGAAACTGATCTACAGGCTAAGTAGATACATGTACAGTGACACTAATAAAGAGAAAAAAATATCCTTCTAAGGCACCAAACAAATTCACAGAACAGTATTAAATTTCATAGGAGGATGTTTTTATGTCCATTGTTAACCAATTTGTTTCAGTAAGCTTGTGGAAAAAAATTTTAAAAAGATATCTATTCATTCTTTGTATGTATGCTTTACTTCAAAGAATTCCAGCAATCTATTGAAAATCTAAAAAACTCCTCAGTC